>JAWDGP010002420.1:0-60000 GCA_033675545.1 Elysia crispata | reverse complement strand
TAGGTAAGAAGATAAGCTTCCATAAAATGAAAAAAAAAATTAAACAAAACCAGAATTGTTGGAAAGCATAGTTAAAGAAAAAAAAAAAAAAAAAAAACAACTAATATGATCGGTAATTTATACTTAGATGCATTGTGAAGTGACAATCGATGCAAAAAGCAATTGATCTTGTATGATAAGTAATATTTTAGGAAAGTGTTTTATCCTCTATTCTTAACCTGCGAAGTTCAAAAGTTAGAAGTATTTTGTCCGAGTGAATGAAGTATTAATATTAATCCTTTGCGACATTTCCAAACTTCGTGTGTTGGCTGCCGAGGATAACGTCAAATAAAAACGTCCAGCTGGTTCTGAAGAGGGAGCCACACAATGATTATTCAAAAGTGAATAAACAAAGCGCCTGTATGAAGATGGAAGTACTCTGATAGTACGCTCTGAACACAGACGCTTTAGCCAGTACTTCTCAGATCTTAGGAAAATGTACGCAACATACTGATCAAAAGTTTCCAGTCTTTTTCTTTTAAATATCTATATTGTAAAAAGCAACTTCGATTTCTTTCTCCGCTTTCTCCTCCAAAAATTTTGAATTTTGATCTGCCACGATTAGTGTCCCGATGCAAAAAAATTAGCGGAAATTTATGGTTTCAGGCTAAAGATGCTCTTGAAAGTTGACTCTCTCTCTCTCTCTCTCTCTCTCTCTCTCTCTCTCTCTCTCTCTCTCTCTCTCTCTCTCTCTCTCTCTCTCTCTCTCTCTTTCTCTCTCTCTCTCTCACACACACACACATATATATATATATATATATATATATATATTTAAAAGACTGTTCTCAATTGTTTACAATTTTCAAAGCGGATGACGCGGATGATGTTATTTTGTGAATATAAATATATTTAAAAAAGCATGTTATTTTACTTTAATAGGGTGAAAAAATGGAAAAATAAAAAAATGAAATGATATTTGACCTACTCCAGCGTAAGCACAAAAGTATCATCGAAAACATGCCGTTCTGTATAGGAAAGTAGTAATGATTTGATTGGTCAGTATTTTAAAAATAACTGTCATCGTCGCCTTTTTTTCCTAGAGCGGCGGTTGAGAATGTAAACGTAACACAAGTTTTGCACTTCTATACTGATTTATACCTTAGACCAGATCCACAAATTGACAACAAGGAACCATGGAAACATTCAGGTTAAGCCATTTAATTAGCTTGCCACTTTTAATTTGTCTTACATGAGTTTAACAGATTGTGTCTAGGTCTAAAATAATATTAATACAGTAAGCTTTGGCAATCCAGGGTATCGCAATACATTTTTAAAAATCCAAATCAGCCAAATCGTTTTTTTTCCTCCTAATTTTTTTTTCTTTGTTATATTGTCTGACCAGTTGTACGTTTTCCACTGTGTATTGGAGAGCGCCTTTTAATCAGATCAGGTCGAGCACCCCACCTGATCGGGCAATCATGCTTGAAAATTATATTATAGTTGGGTCGGAAATATCTCGCTCAACGTACCAGAGGGTAATATTACTCACTTTTCGCAAAATATTTCAAGGGAAATACACTTTATTCTTTCGAGTATGGGAACAAGGTACCTTTATACACGAAGATAACATTGAAAAACAATTCAATAAGTGAGTCTACAACGTAACGTGTCTCTCATTTCCATTGAATGTTTGATTCCATTTCTCTCTATTAAAGCGTTTCATATTAGACGACTTCACTGGTAAACAATATTTTATTATTTCATACCTCGTAATTGGGGCTGTTCTTGTCATTCGATGAAGTGTTCACACACTTGTCAAATGCCGTCTGTAAAAAGAACAAAATAGTAAAATTGTTATTTAATGAAATCCATTTTTATATATACTCAGTGATTTCGGGATCAATGAATTAAGAAAACCTCCTTTAGAATAGTCTGATTAAAACTATGGTTAGGGAGTAAGCTGTACAAGTTTGAAAGCAAGGGAGCTTAAATCCATATGAAAATAGTAATTCAAGAAACAGCATTGATAAAGCTGATCGGATTTTGAATTTTGAAGGGGGAAAAAAATCAATTTTACGCGTTTTTAAAATAGCCATATGCTACAAAATAAAATATCTATTATCCACTTGAGAGTTTGCTGTAAAAGGGAACAAATGGTCTTTAAGCAATTCTCTTGATTATGTGATTATTTCCAATTTAATTTTATTATTTGATCTGTAACACTATATTTTGATGCTCTCCACTTTTCTCATTATATCTAAGAGTCAACTGGTAAAAAAATAGTACATGACTATTCATAGAAAGGATATGTGAGCTCATTCATAAACTCACATACAGTAGTAATATGTTTATTTCTGCTCTTCATTAATATTTGCTCAAGAATATAGAGCTATCAATAACGAACTAACACATATCCACAAAGACAAGCTATGAACCTAATGCTGAGTACGTCCATCGCGTGGACAAGGGACTCAATCCAAAACTAAGATTTTTCCTTATAAAAACCCCAATAATTTGACGATTCCATTAAGTATGTTGTTTAATTCATTGTCCTGACATTTTCTGACAGATTCGGCGAGATCAAGATCATTTAAAATTTCCTAGGTACACGTCCGCGTACCACAGCTCTACTCTATGTTGTTTGTGTAAACATAGATATGTTACTATGGATAATTTTATCGAAGATAAATGGTTATGAAATGTACAGGTCTAAGATAATCATATGTTCGTTACATCAGTCGAGCATATATGATAATAAGAAACCATATTTACCTGGTGTTCCTTGGTTTTTTTTAAAGTCTTTAACATTGAAGCAAACATCAGCTATTCCTAATCTCGACGATGATTATGATAATGATGCGATAAATATCACAAAAATTACTAAAACAAAGCAATTAGTTCTCATTGTTTACCGCCCCCTTAAGTATCTCCGAATGTCTAATATGGGATTAAAATAATAATATTAATAATTATAATTATTATAATATTGACAATGATCATGATAATAGATATATTACTATTACTGCCACTGCTGCTGCTGCTGCTGCTACTACTATTACTACTACTACTACTACTACTACTACTACTACTACTACTACTACTACTACTACTACTACTACTACTACTACTACTACTACTACTACTATTAATAATAATAATAATAATAATAATAATAATGATGATGATGATCATGATGATGATGATGATGATGATGATGATGATGATGATGATGATGATGATGACAGTAGTAGTGTTAGTAGCAGCAGTGGCAACAGCAGCAGCAGCAGCAGCAGTAGTAGTAGTAGTATAAGTTGTGTTAGTAGTAGTAGTAGTAGTAGTAGTAGTAGTAGTAGTAGTAGTAGTAGTAGTAGTAGTAGTAGTAGTAGTAGTAGTAGTAGTAGTAGTAGTAGTAGTGCAAGAAGAAAAGGAGTTTGAGGCGGCGGAGGAAAAAGAGTTTAATGAAAGATCAGTTCAGGTGATACAGGAGATTTCCCTTGTTACGCTCGCATATTGCACTCACAATGCAGCAATGAGGAAGGAAATGAATGAGCCCTAAAATCAGTTGTCCATGGTACTGCGAAAATACAGACAATATTTCTTGCCATCTGGATAGAAAAACAAAAATTGATGCAACTTGCAGGACTTAATACACGTTAAAGCTAGTTTACAGCTCTTAAACAGGGTCACTTCTCTCATTGAATTCGCAAAAGAGTTGCTATTACAAGTAAAAATTATCGATATGTCATTTATAAATATTAGTAAATAATTAGTTGATATCCCTATCAGACATTGATGTACTATGCAGTGTATTTTTCGATCTGGCTGTTTGATCTAATGCTGTATAAGGATATTGATTAGCTGATTATAGCAAACCTTACATCATAACCTGGCTGTAGGCAAATATTGACAACCGAAGAAAAAGTTTTACGAATCATACATTTTAATTGAAGCGATTCAATGTAAGTATTGCATTATACTATAAAAGTTTGGTTGAGCTGACGTTACTGTATTTTTTTGACCCAGCATTAAATCTATCAAAGGCCGATTGGCCACCTAGTTGTCTTAACCGCAAAACGTTATGATTAATTTTTTTTACCCAAAAATATCGAACTTTGGAAGTGATTGATCTTACAGGCTCACTACCAATAAAGACATATAGGGAGATTTTCTGAGATGTCAAATAGCTAATAACAATCATAGCTGTACATCAATGCAACAAAATCTGAACTATTTTCCCTATTCATCAAAAATATGTCTTATCCCTAGCCCTGTCCTACATGTTGTTATTTTCATGCTCAGTATCGAGGACATTTCCCAGAATCTAACAAAGACTGGGTATTCTGAGAAACTGAAGAGCGCATGTACCTCTCATGGTGTATGCAAACTTCTAAAACTGACTTGTACCCCATTGTAAGGGCATCGTCGTAGAAGCATTTCCCAAAACTATTGTATGATATCTCCGCCCCTGCCCTCAGAAGCAGACTGACAGTTATGGCGTGTCCGTTGGCGGCCGCAAGATGAAGGGCCGTGTTCTTTGTCAAAGTCCAACAGATTTAGGCGAGCAAAAAAGATATAGAGTTAAAAACGTAAACAAATAGATATACATCAACTAAGGAAGGGAAATCATGGATGATACGCTGTCAGTCCAGCAGGCATATGGAGAGATAGATCATGAATGAAATCTAAATGAATTAAATAGGGGAGATGATTAAGTAATAGGGAAAAAGATCGAAAGTCAGGCAGATAGGATAGAGAGACATATATTCATGCATGCATATATACGTACCCATGCATATATAGATAGAGAGAAGAAATGCAAATAAAATCGATTTAGACGTTTATGGAACAGGTTGATT
This sequence comes from Elysia crispata, assembly GCA_033675545.1. Taxonomy (NCBI): domain Eukaryota; kingdom Metazoa; phylum Mollusca; class Gastropoda; family Plakobranchidae; genus Elysia; species Elysia crispata. The sequence continues at coordinate 55,165 of JAWDGP010002420.1, read as the reverse complement.
TGCCTACGCCGAAGAGAGAACGGAAAAGGAACGCAAGTAATGCGCACTATTCCTCTGTCTGTCTATAAGTATGCAAAGTGTTAAAATCGAAGTCTGCTACCCCGTCGATATCTTCTATGTCCAGTAAATCTTGATGAACTGACAGCAAGGAGTGGACACACGGAATGTGTCCTCCAGCAGCCGCCAGGTGGAGGGCCGTGTTCATTTTCTTAGATCTGGAAGGGATAAATTTATGTAGGTTTTTTTTAAATAACTGGACGTTTCAATGAATTAAATTGAAGCTCCAAATATTCTAGGTTTTTTCAAACCAATTATCTTTCCCCCCCCTCTTATTAACCAGTCATAAAAGAATCTCATGCAAAAAGGTCATTCATATTAAACAACATTTGAAAAAGTCGAGCAACTTTTTTGCGGTAATGTGATAGAAAAAAACTGAAATATCTTATGATACCTGGATTGGTGGATGGGAAAAACAAAATCGAGAGACAAGGAGGGAATAATAGTGATAGACAGACTGATTGAGTGGCTGCATTCAGAATAATTGAACAAATTAATTAAATCAGTTACGGGTTCGAAAATGTGTTAGCAAATAAAAATACAACAGGGCATCTGATGATGACATTTTACACCATAATTGATTAATTCCCCATGATCAAGCGCGAGTCGTGCTTTCTCTCAGTATTATAAATTAAATAAAAGAAAAGAAAATAGATACATCGTATGATTGCTGCCTACCCGCGTGTTGATCTAGCGGTCGACACTCAGTTCCGATAGATAGTCGAGAGTTCAAGTCCTTGCTACATCATGTCAAGAGGTATGTCTTTGAAAAAAAAGACCCTTTACAATGCAACATCTCCTCAGGATTTTTAAAAAAATTCTCAAGGAATTCTCTACATACTTGCTGATGACGGCTCCTCTTTGTAAAAGGATGTTAACGATTGGCGTGTACCCTTCAGCCGCCGCCATGTGCAGAGGGCTCTCTCCACTTTCATCCTGTTCATTTTTCAGCCTCGAACCATCGATGTCGTTCAGGAGCAGGAGACAAACGTCATAGCATCCATTCCTTGTAGGAAAATCCAGTAGAACAGCAAAGTCCCGTAGAAAAAAAGCGTTGATTATTTGCGACAAAAGTCATAACTCTCAATTTTGTTCTAAAAAATCAGATTTCTATAAAAAAAAACAACCCCCCCAAAAAAATGATGAGATGTTTACCATCGCCATAAACCCTTTCTTTCGTCCTCCCTCACCCTCTCTCCTTCCCTCTCCCTTTCTCTCTCTCTCTCTCTCTCTCTCTCTCTCTCTCTCTCTCTCTCTCTCTCTCTCTCTCTCTCTCTCTCTCTCTCTCTCTTTTCATCTTTATAATTTTCCCTTCTTATCGAAATGTTTTTTTTTCATCTTTTTTTTTTATCTTCTATACTCCCTCCTCAACCTCTGTCACCTGCATCATCGTCATAATCATTACCCTCATCACCATCATCATCATCATCCTCATCATCATCATCATCATCATCATCATCATCATCATCATTATAATCATCACCGTTGTCACAATCATAATATTTTTCATTATTATCGTCGTCGTCGTCTTCCTCTTCTTCATTTTCATCCTTTCCACGTCCCCGTCGTCATCCTTATCATTGTCTTCGCCTCCTTTTTTACTCTTCCTTCTTCTTCTTCTTTTTTCTACTCCAGCGTCTAGTTCTACTCTTTCTTCTTGATCATTACCCGTTATCTTAATATGCTTAATATCTGATCCATCGTTTTTATCCTTATTGCTGTTGTTATTATTGTTATTATTATTATTATTATTATTATTATTATTATTATTATTATTATTATTATTATTATTATTATTATTATTATTATTATTATTATTATTATTATTATTATTATTATTATTATTATTATTATTATTATTATTATTATTATTATTATTATTACTATTATCTTAAACATTTTACAGGAAACAGTTTCGCTCAGTATATTCAAAATCCTAAACTAAGTTTTGTCAAAAGATCATTTTTTAAAATTAAGACTCAGGTTCACCGATAGAACAAAAACAAATTCTTGGCAAAAGGCGAAGCTTCCCCTCCTTTTAAATAGATGTAGGCTTTTATCTACACTCTTGTTTTAATCTTTCGATATATGAGTTTTTTCTTCAATACACATCTTCATATTTACTGAATGGAGAATCTAGAGTAAGGCGTTAAAATTCTGATCCTCTTGGACATACAACGCCTTAATTATCGATCTTTAGAGCTTTATTCCTTATCATTTATTGATTTCTTTGACAAAAAAAATTTTGTGTTGAAGCTTTCATTATTTATTTTAATACTGCAAAAATATATAATTTTTAGTTCTGTCTTGCATTATTGAAGTTTACTTTTGCACAGTTGATACGTTTTAATGGCAAATTTAATATTTTTATGTGGGCAAACTTTGTACCGCTTTAAGAGTTTTTAGGTTGTTTTGTTTTTTTTTAATTCCGAACTTGTTCCATAAGTTGGAGTTGCTGTTTAGTATTTTCTCTTAAAGGTCACACTTTAGATGAGCTAAAGCTATCTTGATCCCACTCGTACACCTCGAGGCGTTCGAAAGCTCTTCAAGAATGTAGTAAGCAGAGAGCGAGTTAAAAGCCAGACTAATCTAAGCCTTGGCTTCCGCTCTAACCAGCAAGCAACTCCCGCGAGGTGAAGATCGTGTAATCTTTGAGCTACCGCAGATTATTTTTGAATCTGTATACTAATGATGATATGAATCAAATGATGAATGATTGAAGAGAAATGAAATTAGGTAAAGAATCAGACCTTTTCTTTAGTTAAAACTGATGGTTAATTACAACGCGAATGTTATATTCAAACTAAAACTACTGAATCTATCCTATTTAGGAATGATTATTCTATCAAAAAATATGTTTGGCAAATTATACTAAACTATGAAGCCTAGTGTGTTTTTTTTTTTTTAAATAAACATTTTGAACAAATGGCATTTGAAGTAAAAATACAAGTTCATATGAGAAAGAGTTCTTAAATTATATCTCCATATTTTCTGTAGAGAACCTGTTGAAAAAAGTACGAAACTTAATTGAAATACTCGGAGCCCAGATACCCAATTCATATAATAATGAGTTTCCTCAGCACACCATAAATCCCCATATAGATGATATGATTTATGAACAAAGAGCCTCTCGTGCTTGACAAATTGCCTTGAATATTTTTACTTTGATCAGTTTTCTAAATAATTTTTTACAAAACAACTCTTACAACAAGGCACTTGCCAAATGCGCTTTCAAAGGCAATGAGCTGAGATTGAAAATATCACATAAGACTCAAGATAGATCGCACAAGCTATGCTATCACTTTGCTGATGGATCAAGAGATGTTCACATGAGCTCACTTGCAGGCTACGTGGAAAGGGTTTTGTCGAAGTTTGTTCCTCACGTTTGTCCTGGCGCCTAACGAGAGTAATGCCTGCACGTCCCGTACCCTTCCATTCCAGGCCGCATAATGCAGGGGTGTGGAGCCGGTCCTGTCCTGCTCGTTACAGCTCCGGCTGATGTCATGCACTTGCTGAGAGACACAATGTCACAAGAGATCGAGTCACAAAGAGAACAAAACATTCTTGATATGATTTTTTCTTACAATAACGTGTGCATTTATGTGGTTAAGTGTACACTGATTATGACTGATATCTAAGAAATGTTAGATTCTTTGTGTAAAATTCTTCAGGAATTTTATAGGAAACAAAACTGGAGGGAGTCGCGACTGCGGTACTGTGAGGACGCACTATCAGGACAAACTGCACTTGACTGTGATCTTTCATGCCCAGTTCGAACGTTAATGCTGATTGATTGACTGAATGATTGAATGCCCCATTACGTTGAATCCACCAAAAACACAAACAACCGCTTTTTTTTTTTTTTAATTATCATTACTTTTTTGTGTTAATACAATTAGAATTGTGACATTACGGAGCTCTAACTTCTTCTTTAATCTCTCTCTCTCTCTCTCTCTCTCTCTCTCTCTCTCTCTCTCTCTCTCTCTCTCTCTCTCTCTCTCTCTCTCTCTCTCTCTCTCTCTAACTTGTTTAAAATCAATACATGACAAACTTTCTTTGTGATTTCAAGATACTGAACAAGCAAAGAAAAAAAAAGCGCGCTTCCAGCATGTCATAATGAGTTTCCCAACCTTCCAGACTTGCAATCTTTCCTGGAGATTCATTCTCTGAATGACGGCCAGGTGCAGCGCGTTCCTCTCCTTGAGGTCGATCACCTCGGTATTGGTTTCCTTGTGCGTGAGAAGCACGGCTAGTGTTTCCCAGCATGCGTTGCTGGCCGCTGACAGTAACGGGGTCTGCTTGTTGATGTCAAATGTGTTCACATTGGACTGCAAGTCGAGGTGAGATTCATGTAGATCTTAGTTTGCCCCAGAGAGACTCAAATGATAAAGGAAAACAGGCTCAAACTGGTTTCTATTTAGATGGGAAATAGGGAAGATATAATGGTATGCGGCATGTGTTTTGAACATATGACAGATTTTGTCCATGCTTCACATCACTCGCAGCTCAGCGAGTAGTGACTTCGCGCAAGGCCTCTAACGCGCATATACTTGCGAGGAGAGAATATTTTTTTTTAATTATTTCAAGCTACATTCTATATTGATGAGTTTACATTAATAAAAGTGTAAGGAAAAACAAGTGACCTAAGAATTTGGTGTAGTGAATACGCAAGCACAACTTTAAACTCCACATAATAAAATGTTTCATCATAACGACGGGTATGCGCAATTAAAATAAGTAATTTCGCTGTCTATCAGTATCACAGTACAATCGGTTGAAAAATTAGTTATTACAACACAACCTTATTTAGCCATGTATCGCATTTAACCATAGATTAAAAAAAAATCTCTTACCAACATTATTTTTTTCCTTCTTTAATAAAAGAAAAGATCGTGACACATAAAACAAAAATTTTGATAAATCTACAAGAAGCAGGAAGATCCTAAATGAAATAAGAATGAAGATTGGACAGGCGCACCGCTTTTCTAATTGTCTCTTTTAGTTGTCCGTTCCCTCACACCTGCACAAACGCGTGAATTCAGAACGTAAAAAAAAACTTAATTTTAATGTGCTGTAAGGATAGATTCAAATGAAATAACGATTGCAGCCCAAGCTCACATAACCATTGGTGTTTAATAGCTCTCCAAATAGATGTTGTTATTGTTGTTTTTGAAAGCAAATAACGCAACTTTTACAGAATGATCCTCACATTTTAATTTAATTATTTTTCACGTCTAGTAAGTTTATCTCGTTTTCCATTGAAAACTCACCATTTTTATGAGATATTTGACTACCTCAGAATGGTCAAATATGCTCGCCCAGTGGAGAGGTGACCGTCCGGTGATGTCTGTTAGTTGCAGCGCTTCTTTGAATGTGTCCACACTGAAATCATACATGGTCTTTAGCAGTTCCAAGTTTCCCTGTTTAGCGGCGTAGTGCACCGGCGTGCTCCCACTGTCCTGCCATATAGGGAACAGAGAGAACTTGAAGTTGGGCTATCCTTTGAGATCTTTCACAGCAAGATCTACCACGGTTTTCGCGATAACATTAACTAAGATTTAATGTTTCACAGACTCAGTATGCATCGACTTCTGAGTCGCCCACTTGCTGATTGAGGAAATGGACGCAGTTACGAGTGCACACGGGATCTGCTCGAGCCGTGACTAACTTCTGCTTTCTTTTAGGCCGGCATAACCAATGGTTTATAGTTTTCCCTAATCCCCTTCTTTGTGTTTATACTTCGCCGTCACAAAATCATTGGATCAAAAGTAAAGTATAGTAGGCCTACAAATAACACAAAAATAAAAAAAAATATTAACAGAATCCCGCCCTATTTCACCCGTGCCAATAAAAAAAGAACTGAGTGTAGACCATTTTATTTTTTTCACACATAAAAATCTTTCAACAATATTATTGTACACCACAGCCTTACAAAACCATCACTTCTTTTCCATAGATGTTGACATTTAGTAAACAACTAAATCTGGCTTCCGTTCGCTTTAAGCACAGTAGGATAGCGATCCCACTACAGTAAAAGTAACCACAAGTAAAAAAACAAATTGTAACTAGATCGAAAATCTCCTTTGATTGCGTTTATTTGAACATGCGAGTTGCATACATCTTACCTTCTTGGATAGCAAAGACGAGCCGAACTTCAGGCAAACAATAACTGACTGTGAATGAAATAAGAGACTCAAATGAATATAGTGATATCCTGGCCAATGTGAGTCCAACACGTATGGAAGTTGCTGAAAATCGCTGAAACACAGTTATTTAAAAAAAAAAAAAAAAAGCGATTTATGAGCAAATATTTTTCTTCGAATTAAATCAGAGACATTTACACCGTATTTGTTTGGGGGCAGAAATTGTTGCTAGTAAACACAATCATATAAATTATTTTAACTGTTTAGAGTAAACTTTAAACGCCCTGAAAACGTTATTGATGCAGAGTTGAAGAAAATATACTCAAGATATCGTTCAAGACTAGATTCGCACAATCGACACTAATAGAATATATTAATGCTTGCAAAGTTTTACAAGCACAATACAAGGTGAGCGATGATCTCAGGGCTTCCGACTCTGTATTCACCCTTCTATCAAATTTTCAGCATCGATGCTGAAATATAACCGACTCTTAAAACTTTATCACGCTAAACTTAAGTAGGGATGTCAGGATGTAAAATACAATTTGCTTCGTTTGGTTGATTACCTCTTTTTCTAAGTGGAATGACACTAAAAACCAACTATTTCAAGGTATTGAGTTCAATTTACTCTATCTTGTCTTGAGGGTGAATTGTTTCAAGCTGTTTAACAATATTGTTTTTGGCTAATCTATCTACAGTAGATAATCGAGTTTGAATTGAAAATAGATAACTCTCTCCGATGTTTTACAGAGAGCTATTTGTCTAAAATTTGTTGTGCCTGAAACTTATTTCATAAGCTCTGAAATAAAAATAACAATAAGGGCGATTGCTTCCTTTCAGAAAAATGAACTTTACAGAACCAGTAATTGCTTAAATATTTTAATATAGAAATAAAGAAAGCAGTCAAACCACGTTAGAGGCTGAGACAGACGAAGCTAGATCTAAGGATCTAAAGATGCATGTGACTGAAAATAATGAAATGAGTAGTATAGAAAAATCAACCACAAACCTAGATCTAGCTCGAGACCGACAAATATGACAAAAGACGTGAAAACATTACAACAGATGGAATGAACAGGGATCGAACCTGCGCCTCGATGCGGCACCCATCGCCTTGCCGAGACAAGACCAGGCACTTAACCACTGAGCTATCCGCATCTAAAAAAAAAGATGCTTCAGGAAAAGTGAGTTTCATGATGGCTTGAATAGACTAAGAGGTTGAATCGCTAAGAACGATCAAGTCCATATTTTTACAGGACATTAGCGATCCCTGTTCATTCCATCTGTTGTAATGTTTTCACGTCTTTCGTCTTATTTGTCGGTCTCGAGCTAGATCTAGGTTTGTGGTTAATTTTTCTATACCATTAAGTATTTTAAGTAAGACATCGATACATGTTTCAGGGAAATTGGTAAGAATAGTAAATTCACAGTAATTTTTGTGAAAGTAATTCTCTACCGGTACCATTTTCTGTTCTTTTTTCTGATCCCTTCCATGAGTGTGGCGTATATTTTTGTTCCAATCGAATGTTTGGGTGGTATCCATAGTTTATTATAAACCTTTATCAGGTCATCGGTTTAATATTAGGACATACATCCTTTACTATGAAAGTCTTGGCGTTAATAAAATCTTTTGTCAGAAACACTTGCTTTTCCAAATTTTTGTTTCCGCAATGTGACTGAGATTTTCGGTTTTTAAATACTGTCATCATTCTAAGGACTTTATTCAAGAGAAATATTTGCATTATTGTCTTTGATGCTTTACTTTCTCTACGTTCTGATGGTGTGGAAATTCAAGTTGGCTTGATACATAATAAATATATATATATATATATTAGGCTTAATACCATGTAGATGATACACTCTTTTCATTGTCTCGTGGAAAAAATCTGCACTTGCAACAAACAAATCATGTTTATTCCAGTCTTGCTTCAAAACTGACAACAAAGCTAAACCTTTATTTACCGCAGACTGTAATGATCCGTTGCCACCTGAATCAACAAATTGAAGCCACTCACACACATGCATACACACACAATCACCTCAGCAGCTCCGTTGTTGACGGCGTTATGGATGGGTAACTGGCCCTCCCTGTCTTTCAAAGTTAAGATCAGTCTGTGGTCTATGCCTTGCAACTCAGCTATACGTAAAACAATGAAGTAATAATCATTTTATTCAATAACCTTATAAAAACACTTTAGCAAGTGGAAAGACAATTGGGGAAAAAGGCAAGGATTGTACACGAGTAAAGAAAGAAATGCTGTTACATAACGGGTGCACAAGTCATACTTTCTATTTGCCCTTTCTTAACATAGGAAAACGGTAATCACACAAAAAAATAACAACTTCAAAAGATGTAGATTTAAAAACAAAATATTGTACCAAAGAAAACCAAAGGTAAAAAGAAATGCCACCACCACACATCCGCCACTTTATCCCTCCCTTAAAAAAATTTCATGAATACCAGATCTAATATATATATATATATATATATATATATATATATATATATATATATATATATATATATATGCCCACTAAAATAGCTCTACTCGTACACGGCTGACTAAAATAGATCTACTTGTACACGGCCGACTAAAATAGATCTACTCGTAGGCCTACATGGCCGACTAAAATAGATCTACTTGTACACGGCCGACTATAATAGATCTACTCGTGCATGGCTGACTAAAATAGATCCAATGGTACATGGCTGACTAAAATAGATCTATTCGTACACGGCCGACTAAAATAGATCTACTGGTTCACGGCCGACTAATCGATCTACTTGTACACGGCCGACTAAAATAGATGTACTTGTACACGGCCGACTAAAATAGATCTACTCGTACATGGCCGACTAAAATAGATCTACTTGTACACGACCGACTAAAATAGATCTACTTGTACACGGTCGACTAAAATAGATCTACTCGTACATGGCCGACTAAAATAGATCTACTCGTACGTGGCCGACTAAAATAGATCTACTGGTACATGGCTGACTAAAATAGATCTATTCGTACACGGCCGACTAAAATAGATCTACTGGTTCACGGCCGACTAATCGATCTATTCGTACACGGCCGACTAAAATAGATCTACTGATTCACGGCCGACTAATCGATCTACTTGTACACGGCCGACTAAAATAGATCTACTGGTTCACGGCCAATTAATCGATCTACTTGTACACGACCGACTAAAATATATCTACTCGTACATGCCCGACTTAAATAGATTTACTCGTACACCGTCGACTAAAATAAATCTACTGGTACGTGGCCGACTAAAATAGATCTATTGGTTAATGGCCAACTAAAATTGATATATCGTACATGGCCGACTAAAATAGATCTGCTCGTATAAGGCCGACTAAAATAGATCTAAACGTACAAGGCCGACTAAACGATCTACTCGCACACGGCCGACTTATCGATCTACTCGCACACGGCCGACTTATCGATCTACTCGCACATGGCCGACTAATAGATCTACTCGTACATGGCCGACTAATAGATCTACTCGTACATGGCCGTCTAATCGATCAAGTCGTACATGGCCGATTAATAGATCTACTCGTAAACGGCCGACTGAAATAGATTTACTTGTACATAACCAACTAAAATAGATCTACTTGTACATAACCAACTAAAATAGATCTACTTGTACATGGCCGACTAAAATAGATCACCTGGTACGTGACCGACTAATCGATCTACTCGTACACGGCCGATTTTAATAGATCTACTCGTACACGGCCGACTAAATTAGATCTACTGGTATATGGCCGACTAACCGATCTACTAGTACACGGCCGACTAAAATAGATCTAATCTTACTTGGCCGACTAATCGATCTACTCGTACACGGCCGACTAAAATGAATCTACTCTTACATGGCCGACTGAAAAAGATCTAATAGATCAACTCGTGCTACTATCTGCTGACCTCCTTCGATGATTGCTTGCAGAGCTCTGGCCGCGCCACACCTGGCGGCAACGTGCACTGGGTATGTTCCATTGCTGCTTCTGACCATCACACTGGCTTTATGCTGCAGCTAGACGTGTTGCAGTGTGGAGAAGGGCAAAATTACGAGTCAGTATGATACAGATGCAATAGCAATGACCACACGACTGATAATTGACATGTGAAATTGATAATAATTAGTGTCTAAGATTTCTCGCAACGTTTTTGTCCTCGCTAATATGTTATAAACGTATTGCATTATGTCATAATTACCATTAAAATGTATTTAACTAGGGAGTTAAAACATAATGGAATGAGCAATGAAGGAATATTTTCGTGGAGCGATTAAAGTTAATATAAAGGAAATTTCACCCAACCCCCCCCCCCCCCCCCCCCGTATTGCTCAATGCGTGAAGTCTTCGCATGAGTTGCTGTCACATTTTCCAAAGGATTCAAGTGACAGATTAATTTAAATACTCAGGCAAAGCGAGTAGATTGTATTGTTTCTTCCACTTTTCTTTTCTTGTTATGTAAAAATTTCAGTTACAAAATGTAAGAACGTAGATCTACAGCTTGTCTGTTATACATGATTTGACTCTCAACCAAGTGATGTTTTGCGTTGCAAATCGAATTTTCTTATCAGCTTAAACTTTTCTTCAGTCTTACAGCTTTGTCAATACTCATTGTGGTAAAACTGATGACATTCAGGGAGCCTAGGGTATGGAATCTTAAATTTCACAGCTAGTCATTATAATATAAAAGTTTACAACAAACTTTAAATGAGTCTTAAGAGAAATAAATCTAAGTACACTTAAGAAGATGTATTCTTGATTCACATACTTATGAAATAGAAGCAAAGATTCACATTTTTATTCAGAAAAGTTTCATAAAGACATTGATCCAATCCTGAAATTTAATAGAATCTTGTCTTCATTTTTTATACTTATAATTTGACCTCAAGTTGTTGTTTTTAATTTTTGTATAAAAGCTCTCTATGAAAAAAAAAATGTTCAAATCATTCTGTGAAGACCCTGCAAAAGTGTTAAATATGCACTTAAAAAATAACCAAAAAAAAAAAAAAAAAAAAACCCACCACAAGCTTCCTTAATAGTAATTTAGCATTGGTTTGATCCCCGAGAAATCGTAATAATAAAGATTATAATATGGTGTCATTACCAAAAGCTCAATGCATTCTACGTGATCTGCTGCAGCAGCAAAGTGCAGGGCCGTGTAGCCTCCGTCCCCTCCAATGTCCACGTCGTCACTTTTCTCTATCAAAGACTGCAGGTTTGGGTGGCACAAAAGAAGATAATACCAGTTAAGTAAAAGAAGAAAATGAAGGGGCACAGTGAAGTTAATGCAATGTGACATATGATAACAGCCTCAAAGTAAATAGCAAATAATACTGTTAACCATTTCACTGTACTTAAAGTTGAGAATATGAAATTTGATCACCGAGAGAATGTCAGTGTTGCCAATGTTGGCAGCATGGTGAATTGGCATCATGGTGGAGTTGTCTGTTATAGTTGTCGAGGCACCCAAATTCAGCAGCAGTGAAGTCATGTACTCCAGTTCTCCAATCACAGCTAGGTGGAGCGGCGTCCGCCCACGGCTGTCCTTGGCGTTTACCTCATCTCTGCCTAGGCAGGAAAAAAGGTCCAGACGGAATGAAAAAAAGACATGTTATTTAAAAATATTTTCTTCGTTTTTTTTCTCTTCATCTTCCTACTCTTTGTCCTTTCTGCTTACCTTTTCCCTTCAATATTGCTGTTTTTGCATCATAAGAACTTCATATAATGCTATTAGATTAAAAAAAATTATAATAATAATGATTAGGTGAATGTGAGAAGTTTAAGGATATCTTTGAAACGAAGGAAATCCAAAATGAGCTGCACCTTGTAAATGTTTATGTACACGAATTAAAGAAAGCATGCAACGGCAAACTTGAAATGCACCATATTTCTTCATATTACCTAAAGATGCTCAAATCAGGAGTAAAGCCGTGAAAAAATTATTGTAAAGAATTTCAGGAAGTTCTGGGTAATTTCCTGGAGTTTTTTTTTTCATCAAGCCATAGCATTCAAAAACTATTACGAAGAAACTTTACGACAATGTGCGGAAACTTATGACACCTCACCAATTGTTACTTTTTTAGCAGATTGTAAGGAACGGTTTTGCAGTGTAGGGAAGAGCAGTGGGGGTAATTTCTGTATCACTTACGTTGAAAATACTACCATAAAGATCAAAAACTCTTTCTTTCATCATCATCATCATCATCATCATCATCATCATCATCATCATCATCATATCTGATCCTTTCCGCTCGATAAGCAGGCCTGTTCTGGGCTTATGGTGTCGAAAGGCCCAGTTCAAGTCTGATCCTACTATCTTCTTCATGCAATTGCAACATTAATTGCTGTCAAAATCTATTAGTAAAAAAGATTACAATATATTGAGTGAATGTAGTAGCAGCAGCAGCAGCAGCAGCAGCAGCAGCAGCAGCAGCAGCAGTAGTAGTAGTAGTAGTAGTAGTAGTAGTAGTAGTAGTAGTAGTAGTAGTAGTAGTAGTGGTGGTAGTGGTAGTGGCAGCAGCAGCAGCAGCAGCAGTAGTAGTAGTAGTAGTAGTAGTAGTAGTAACAGCAGCAGCAGCAGCAGCAGCAGCAGTAGTAGTAGTAGTAGTAGTAGTAGTAGTAGTAGTAGTAGTAGTAGTAGTAGTAGTAGTAGTAGTAGTAGTAGTAGTAGTAGTAGTAGTAGTAGTAGTATCTTTGAAACAAAGGGAGAAAGCCTTACTCGGTTTTGAGGTGCAGATAGCTATAACAGAGAGCGGCCTCTCTGTGACTACACACCAATGTATGAGATGTTGCTCGTTTTGTTGATCTTGCAGCTTACCAAGACCAGGAGTGCTCTGTATACGTTCCGAAAGCTCTTTGTCGCCCAATTTTTTACATGCCTGTTAGATGAATACAATATTAATAATTAAAAAAAAAAAAAGCCACCGGACACGGTTTCCCGGTCTATCGTCGGAATAACCGACTGCTTCCTTTGCGTTTAACTCATACGAACAGAGTGTTGACATGAAATCCCGGACTGGTCAAGTTTACTCCATATCGCAACTGGTTAGCTTCTCGTAATTTTAGTTCGTAATTCGCAACAAGCAGCGCTACACTCGGTGAAGTCTCTCGGTATTATGTTGCAGGCGCGAGTGGCAGCATCCATCGAATTTCGTATTGATTATGTCTTGTTTCGAAAAATTTAGTTACGTTACCGGAGTTCTTGAAGAATCGTATGTAGTGAAAAAGCTCCACTTAAAATAAAATCTATGTACTCAGAAAGAATAACAAATTTTATCTCAATATTTTTCACCTTTTTTCTCCTTCTGTTACAAAAAAGGCTGTCTTGATTTTGTAACCCTGAAAAACGCCCTGACTTTTTGTTGACTATTCTTTTCTGCATGGTACTGCCAAGTTTTGCTCAAAGTCAACAGCAAACACGGAAGGTTTTAGAGAATTCCCGAAAAAAAAAAAAAAAAAAATTAGCATAAAGATCATCGCATGCTTTTTCACCTGCTTTATAATTATTTTAAAACTGCTCCCAAAGAGTATTTTGTATAAATCCAATATTTTAAGTCCGTTGTTCAAGTTGGAGCAACTTGAAAATTGATGAAATGAACATTGTTTCGAATTATTTGACACAAAAATTATATCAAGCTCATTTTACAGAAAATTTATTGACCTTGCATATAACAAGATTTTTCTTCTTTTTTTTTTTTTTTAAATTGTGATTCACTATCTTCATTCAACACAATGATAAAGATGGTCATCGGGGTGATGAGGAGGACGATTCATTTTGAGATGCGATTTCTGATTCGTGAAAGCTGGTTGCTGCCGGGGTTTGCTACCTTACCTGAAATTCCGACTCGGCGTGGGCGGTTGACCTAAGACCCGTGGCGTCCCTCGTGACTGCAAGACGCCGAGGTTTGTGGGGAGCGGACACCATCGCCACGCTCGTCTGCGACGGCGCTGCACTCATTGAGCCCCCTTTCGATCCAACCCGATCCAGATAAATCGCACCACAGATTGGTCACGATGTATGAAATTAAAAAAAAAAAAATTTAGCAAACCTTGAAAATGTTTCGTGACTTAGTGTTTTGGGAGAATTTGCAACACGACAGTTTTGTTTTCCTCTTTTGTTTTCAGAAGATTTGGGAACAACTTATTTAGCTCTAGAAAGGGAGGCATAGTTTTGATGCAATAAATAATTACTAATTCAAAATAGCATGATCGCGTTTGTTTGTATATGTTATACGATATTTAAAAAGCGCAAACAACACGAAACAATCAAAGTAAAGGAGGCGGTTTCATTCGAAAAAACAATGCTGCAAAATTAATCAGAATGTCTTTATCCTCGTGTGTAATTAGTTAATTTAAAAGACAACACGCGATATTGTCGAAAGACTACTAATAAATTGGTGAAAAGTGCTAGTTTGAATTTTATAAATGAGCTGAGCAAACAAAAACGATTCCATCATGTTTTGTGACTCTAAGAGATACGGGTGCCATTGTCATTAAATGTAGTAAACAATATGTATTTGAATTTTTTTTCAATACCAGTATCACCTAAGCTTCAAAGATTAATAATCTAGTGCAGCTGTTTCAGCGACTTCGCTTTTAGCTCTTAGTAGTCACTAGAAAATTATGAAACTTCAAATTGCTGACCGTTGTACCTTGCACTCCAAAAGCTTTAGAATTTTCCATTTTTTACAATAATTATAGTACAAGCTTTTTTTTGTTTTTGTTTTTATTTTCACTTCTTTTTATTATTCAATATCATCTTGATTTTTAAGATTGCGTGTTCGATCTATGCCTTCTTATCTAGATAAGGGTTTGTTCGGCAAAACTATTGGTTCCATTACCGGTAGAAAAGAAAGGATATATAGAATCAAAACTTAAACTAGTATAAACTATCATCAAGCTCATGTCATTGTCAATGTGTAAATCTGGATAAATCTAGGTTTGTCTGTTTTATAGCTTTTCTTCCACAAAATGTTTATCGGGTTATATATCGTATTTACCTCCGAACTCTCACTTTTAAACTTTTGTTGCTTAGAAGCTTCGTGCATCCCCAACAAGCTCGGATTATGAGGTTTATCTAGCAACTTTTTGTTCAAGACTCATTGGCGTTTTGTGTTTTTACATAAGTGCATCACTATAATCATTAGAATGGGTCATTTTAAAAATTTAGGTGACGTACACAAGTCAGCTCTGTGAGCTTCTCAAGTTAAAAAAAAGATTTTCATTTTATGTGAAAGCCGAAGAAGGCTATAAAAGAAAAATGATGCCTATGGATTCAAAAGAACCTTTTCATCCCATAACCGGAGGAAAAACAATTCTATTGAAGACTAAAAAATTTTTCCAATGATTTTTTATTGCGCGCTTTTTTTTTAACCATTTTTATTATGCGCAAATACTATATAGCGTTTGGGAGAAAGGTTAAAAAGTGATCCCCTTTTGTTTTCTCTCTTATATATATATATATATATATATTTAGAAAAATTGTCTGTTATTTGACACACAACTATATATATATATATATATATATATATATATATGAGTAGTAGTAGTAGTAGTAGTAGTAGTAGTAGTAGTAGTAGTAGTAGTAGTAGTAGTAGTAGTAGTAGTAGTAGTAGTAGTAGTAGCAGTAGTAGCAGTATTAGTAGTAGTAGCAGTAGTAGCAGTAGTAGTAGTAGTAGTAGTAGTAGTAGTAGTAGTAGTAGTAGTAGTAGCAGCAGCAGCAGCAGCAGTAGCATTAGAAGTAGCAGTAGTAGTAATAGTAGCAGTAGCAGCGGCAGCGGCAGAAGGAACCCTAATTCCTAAATAGAAGAAGAGCAAATCTAGTATGCAGGCGAAATAATAAAAGCCAGACGTAAACCATGCATCTGTGCGTCCAATCCAATAATCAAACACACAAACACATGTACCAGATGCGGAAGAGAGTGTTGTTCCAAATTGGAGTTAATAACTGACGTCGACGAGAATCAACAAAAATATTCATACAATATGACATTCAATTGAATATGCAGTATCTATGGTCATCAGAGATCGACAGAGACCATCAATAATACATTTGTTAATCGATTCCAGGATCGTTCTACTTGTCTTAGTCATCAGGCGAGCCTATCATTAGGGTAGGATTGATCATTCGAGGAACCTTAGAACCTACGTTTGCTTACAATGTGAGACAAACATGGACTGATTCGTTCCCCGTAAGCTGAGGATGGACTGCGATTTGCGGAACCCTCGGCTGTGACGATCCCTTCTAGGTAGTACCTTGAAAAAAAGAGAAGCATTTCTCGCTTTTGAATACAGTGGTCTATTTTTCTCCAATAAATTGCAATATAAAATTGTATTCTTAAAACAATCAAGAAGCTTTTCTAAAAATGGGTGCCACGTTAAACATTGAATAAATGTTTTTCTTTTGACTATTTATGCTCAAAGCACTCTGTATACCTTTATCAAAAGCAAACGCTGAAACCACTGCCTTACAATTTATTTTACAATAATTAAAATCATTTTGCCCTTATAATGATAGGCAAAACAAAAAGAATACTCAGGACTGTACCAAGTTCATTTCATTGAATAACTAATTCCATCATTTTATATTCTATTCTTATTATAGAATTAGATCTAGGTAAGGCAATGCAATGTAGCTGTTGGGAACTGCAGAAGGATATCTTACTGGTGCGGAATCTCAATCTTCTTTACATTTGTTCATTTTTAAAAAGTCAATGTCACCGAACTTCTTCATAACATACGCTAGCCTAATTTCTATCAGTTATTGTTAAGCACTGGCTTTTTTAATGGAAGTATAACAGGTTCTTACCATTTTGATGCTTTACGTGAAAGCTTTGCAATAATGGATCTAAAATCTGAAATCCATAGCCTAGCATCAAATCCTAAAACGGAAATCCAATAGTAAAGTGATGGTTACCAAGTGAGGGTAAAAAGAAACAAAATCATTAAAGCGCCACATCACTGATCTTCACAGCTATACATCCTATTTTGGAACTACATCATTTAAAAAATTGGTTGAAGAATTACCACATCGTGTATTCGCAGCTGGATAAATTCAAAACCAATAGAAGAAAATAAGTTAATTTGAACAATCGGAGCTTAGACATGTAAATAGTTTAAGCGTAGAGTGCAAAGCACAATACATAACGGTGCGATTGTGAATCTACCGGCTTTATCTACAGCACTTTCATAAAAAGCCGTTTTTTACATTGGTGAAAGGCGCGCAACTCAAATCAGATACAAAGCTCTAACACTTGCTTTTAGGCAAGCTGCTGGCATTTCCTACATGGCCTGGAACTAAGCCCATAGAATCTCTTTGTTGGCAAAAGTATATGTGTGTGTGCGTTTTTGGTTGTTGTTTTTTTATGGTTTTTTTTTTTTTTTGAGGAGCAAGGGAGGTGAGGGTGTTAGTATCTGATCAAGTTGCGTGATCTTTCAAAAGATTGGACATGTAGCTCATACATAAACATAAATTCAACTAGTATCAATCATTCTGTATGCTCTTTAACTCATTTACTGAGGGGTCTTGATTCTTATGAAACAAAGCATGATACCCGTTCAAACGAACAGGTGCGGAAGACATCTTTGTTTAAAAAAAGCAAACTTTACAACAATAACAAATTAAGTATTATAAATATCCTCCTGAGCCCTTATAACAGCTTTAAAGTATACAGATTCTTCAGCCAATTTAATTCTTCTCGTTTCGCCCAAAAGACATTCTTTTAGTTATTCATGGAGTGGAGCAAATGAGTGAACCAGTTCTGGGAGATTTTTTTTCACAAGTGACCCAGCCCTCCTTTTGTGTATCCCTCCACAGAGACCGTGAGGTGCTTATAAGATCCACATTAGATACAAAGCAGTGCACAACCAGATGTGGTAAAAGTTTTGGTCTCTAATCGAAAAAGGCATAAAGAGAAAAAGAAAAACAAAAAAAGCTACTTTTTATTCACGCAATTTTAACTAGTTCATCTCTCCTCTGAAGCCGATCACTGGTCCAGACCACTTCTAATATAGATATTTAATTATGCTCATTAAGGAGGTGCTTATAGAGTTCTATATTTCTTTAAAATTCTGAAGAGTGGGCTTATACATGTACATAGGTTTAATTCAAAATAAAATTTATGATTTTTCAGTGGAATTTTTTTTTTATTGAAAACGTTGTTTTTGCTTTGTTGTAGATTCAATTCATTCAAAATTTGAATAGCTGCTCATAAAATTAAAATAAATGGCTGAAATCTCTTGAGTTTGCATTAGTTTGTTTATTGAAAAACTTCTGGGTATGTAATATTGCGGGTTAACCTAATTTGAATTTTTATAAAGAGAATGTTGACATGTTCATCAATAAAATTCAAAGCAAAACTTAAAGGTGGAATAATTTTGTAACAAGCTTTTGGGATTTTACATTGTCATGTATTCACTTCTTTCGAAATATGAATAAAAGCTATAAAAATGTACAGAACAAACATTGAAGGCTGGAATTGTTTAATTGTTTATTGAAAAGCCTATGCGTAAACAATGTTGTGGATGTTGACGTATTGATTACTGTATTTTGGTCAAAGTAATCCGAAAAGATTGTTTTTAAATTGAAGGATAAAAGTTCGTATTATTTGTCTACTTAAGGCGAGGTTGATAATAAGTTATTTTCCTTTGTACATAATAAATAGAGACTTTATGTGAAGAGTAGGTGTTTTGGATATGGAGATTTTAAATTAGTCTGGAGTTTAATAAATGGTCATGCAGCAGACCCTAGATTTATGATTTAGTGAAGCAGCTTACTGTTTAGAAAAATGAGTTTTCTGTCGAAAATTTTTTTTCGTTCGTCCCCGCGGAACATGCAAATGAAGACATCAAACAATACCAAAATTTGCCAGCAAAAATTGGTAATAATCCTTAATTGAAAAAGATTACACTAAAAAAAATCCAATGAGATTTTTGTATTTGTAGATCAATCTATTCGTAATTTAATCGGAATTTGTAAAACAGAATTTGTAAAACAGAGAAGGAATTGTATTCTCTAATTAAGTTACAGAAAAAAGTACTAGTACTGTACACAATTAAAAAACACACCGATAGTGACTGTGAAATTTAACGATGTCGGCGCAAGTGGTTCCTCACCCTGAAGCTGAAAGCACACAGAATGATGTTCGCAAGTGTCACATTGAAAGTTTTTCTTTCGGACCACGTCGAATGCTGCCGTTTGACGCGTGTCCCTTGCTGCTGCGGGAATTCGCCTCCTCAAAGGTAGTGATTGCCTTGGAGGTGAGAAACCTCTATCCCGGTCTGTCGGAGGTTTCCAGCTAGCTGGGCTGAATACCGCTCCACTTGAGAAAAAAGTGTCCTTGTACTTGAGGTTAGTGCGTCCTTGTTCCAGTGAATCATTTTTCAATTGATTACGCATGCCTTACCTGGCTATCATTCATTTATATGACATGGCCTGTCCAGCGTATCTGACTCTTCAGCAGCATCGACTTAATTCTTGTTGAGTCAATTTTGTCTAACAACTGCCTGATTGGTGACTCTGCCTCGCTTTTGATTGTTCTTAATACGATGTAGTACGAAGAAACTTATTGTGGAATTGCTCTAGCTGTCTGATGTGCTGGTGGTATAGAGTCCATGTATTGCAACCATAAAATTATACATGTAGTAGAGAGGATAGAACCATGGCTCTGTAGACGTTTAGCTTCTTTGACTGCGCGATTCCTTTCTGCTGTAGGACTTTCACTTTGAGTCTGTCAAGTGATTGGCTCGCTTTCTGAATCCTGGAAGTAATCTCCTTGTCCAGTGACTCATCTGTAGTGAGTGTGCTGCCAAGGTATTTGAATATTTCCACACATTTTAGTTAGACACCGTCAATGGCGATTGCTGGCTGGGGTCGTGTTGTGTTTGGAACTGGTTGGAACAAGACTTCTGTTTTCCCAGGACTGATTGTCAGTCCAAACAGTTTAGTCGCATCTGTGAAGCGGTCGACAATGACTTGAAGGTGGCTCTCCTTGTGTACCATGAGGGCATAGTCATCTGCAAACACTGCCTCATGGATGAGTTCATCTAGGGTCTTTGTCCTAGCAGAGAGACGGCGGAGGTCGAAGATGGATTCGTCATGGCGCTACCTTCTGTCGCCCGGAGCAGAACTTGTATAAAGAACAGGTTGTATAGAACGGGTGCAAACATACAGCCTTGTTTCACTCCGTTGAAGATGTCAAACGTGTATATATAATCATACTGTTTACACTTAAAAAACAATTAGCATTATACAAAAGATAGTCCTGGAAGATCTGGAGAAGACCAGAGCCTTCATAGCACCTGCACAGATTGGTGCAACAATTTTTTTCATTTTTCATCTCTAAGAATGAGCAGATTTGTGCAAACCCTTTTTTTTAACTATCTTATCTTCACCCTCAATTTTCATAAGTACCATGCTTTCCATTTTTCTGGCATTATCAAAAACAAGATTGCACGGTGTGAGCAAAAGTTTTTTTCTACTACAACTATGTTCATGGGTCCATTTGGAGAACCTAAAATGTCTCTATTTAGTAGTAACGTGCCGTTCGAATTCATATCAATGTATTCACCAGATGTTTCTCCATTTAAATAGTTCTAATTGAAAATTCAATAAACATAAGTAGATTGCTATAGAAAATCACCCTGTTTTTAAAAAAATCAATTCAAACGCGAAGAATCTGCTACAAATAATGTAAACAGTAGGCCCAATGATGCACAGATCTTTTATGTTTTACATGGAGGCCTAAGGAAGCTTTTATATTCGCTAGCCTTTCCAGAATTTATAGAGAAAGAAATGAAGGTAAATCCTAGTTAAGTCTGAGCATCACAGCTGAAACGCTTGCCTCAGATATGAAATAAAGTTTTGCTCAAAAAAGCTATGAATAGCGTACCTGTTTCTTTAGTTACGGAGTTTGCGAAGAGTCCATTGACTTATCTGACACTCCCAATGGCTGACGGAATTTTAAGATCTTCAAAATCAATACATGCTAGTTCATTCAAAACAGGTTTATAAATTCTATTGCAACAATAAATGTTTTAAAGCAAATATAGTCTGATGCCATTATTATTATTTTTTTTTACTTTTTATTGTGCAATTAAAGGGTACAGTCTAGTTCACTCTATGTGGGAGATAGTGAGAAAGACATCGAAATTGCCTTTTATAATACATATTCATCAAAGGTGTATTAGTATACCTGGGTATTGAAAATTCACATGGTAGATTGTTTTGCACACTGTATAGTCAAATATGTTACTATTCATTTCTACATACTGGAGGTATGGATTGAGTAAAATTTCAGCAAACGCAATCAGGGCTGATCGTTCCCTTTTAAAAAAAAAAGAAAGATTCATACAGTTAGAAATATATGCTATTTATTTTTCTCAAATCTTTCATGTATACTAAAAAGTTTTTAATCTTTCATTAATCATTCAAATCTTTCATTTTAATCCTTCACCAATTCTACCACACAATAAAAGTATTGGTCAAATAATTAGGCTATATTGGAATTGCAGTAGTAGGGGAGCTAGCAGCAGTGATGGTAAAAATAGAAATAGTAGTTGGATTTGTAGTGCATGTATTAGTAATACTAATAGAGGTAGTAGTAGTAGTAGTAGTAGTAGTAGTAGTAGTAGTAGTAGTAGTAGTAGTAGTAGTAGTAGTAGTAGTAGTAGTAGTAGTAGTAGTAGTAGTAGTAGTAGTGGTAGTGGTAGTGGTAGTGGTAGTGGTAGTAGTAGTAGTAGTAGTAGTAGTAGTAGTAGTAGTAGTAGTAGTAGTAGTAGTAGTAGTAGTAGTAGTAGTAGTAGTAGTAGTAGTAGTAGTAGTAGTAATTTTTACTACTTTTATTATTAATGCTCTTGTTGTTGTATGTTTTTATTACAGTATATGAATTGATTTTGTGACCTTTTTTCTTTAAGAGTTATATTTACGACAAACAATACTCATGCATGCATCAAAATTCAAATTTTAGCATACAGTGAATTCCATAACTGGTAGAAAACACTTAGGTCTATTTCAAGTAACTGATCATTTAAGAGTTTTACATGTATAAGGCCATTTCACCATAGCAGTAACCTCAGACATTCAGTCTTTATCAACTTCATAAACAATGTAAAATTCTATTCCTGAAACTAATCACAACAAAGACAACAAAGACAAAACTAATATTAAAACTTGTTGTTTCTTACATTTTTTCTTATATTGCTGTGGGTACCAAAAACTGGATTTTACTCCAGTTCATACCATATCTACCCGGCAGCTCATATAAGGCATCAAAAATACTTCAGAAGATTGGTCCCTCCAGGTCATGCTTTACATACATGTCAGGCATTTTTATAATGTAAAGTGTGTGGGGGGGAGGGGGAAGCTAGACCACATTAATTCAGGGGGTGTATTCACAGAGAGATTTATTATACATGCACAAGTTTTTAACACTGATGTCACTTAAGAAGAACAGACTTGTTGAGCTGATTTTAATAAAGAGTGTGACTAATTTATTCAAAGATGAAAGAAATAAAAAGCAAATCACATTGTGCATTGTAATACATATGCTTTTAATAATCATTATTTCTTATGTTTCTTTTTCTTTTTCCTCTTGACTTCCCTTCTGTTAGTCTTGCAATCAAGATCTGAATCAGAAAAGCTATCAGTGTCAAAGCTCTCTTTTCTTTTTGATGAATGTTTTCGTTTCCTGTGTTTCTTTCTTGAGTGGTCTCTCATCAGTGATTCAGAGTCAGAATTGTCTATATCTTCTCTTGAGCTGTGCCTCTTGGTTCTTTTCTTGTTCTTCTTATCCTCTGATTCTGCCTCACTGTTTGACTCAGAATCAGTGCTTTCAGAATGTTGCACTCTGTGTCTTTTCTTCTTTTTCTCTTTCTGTGACTTGCTCTTTTTTTTACTTTTACTGGTTTTTGCAAAAAGAGTAAAGAGTAAAACACATGATTAGAAGTTGTTATGCAACACAGGATTATATGGAATTTACTTTTCAGACAAAGTCAGGTCTTATAATTAGTATGCACAACATGTTGGTAATCTTTTTTCTTGTACACAAAACAAAATTCAGCTTATGTGCATAGGCCAAAAAAAAGAAACGAACAAGACAATTGAATACTATTGATACAATAGTTATAAAATTCCAATCAAAATGAAACACACAAACTTAAACAACTGGGATGAAAAGTAAAAATTGACAAGATAATCATATTCTTACAAACATTGTTAATCGACAGTTGACTTTTTAAAGGACTTTTTTAATTCATGGAAAAGGACCAAACTTAAATAAAAAATTGAAATGATTCTGATTAAAATCGGAATGAATGGCAGGTCTGTTTTCAAGGTCCCTCCTTGTCCTCTTGGATCATAGTTTCTTTTTCTCATGGTCCAGGCCCCTCTACGTCATCATGGGTTTTGGTATCGCATTATCATGGTTCAGCTCCCTCAAGTGTCTCTTGCATCTCCATGGTCCAGCCCCTTCCCCGTTCTCATGTTCCAGTTCCATGGTTCTTGGGATATAAATTTCTCCTCATCCTTTTAGTTCCATGTTTCTCTCATCCATGTTGTCCAAATCTCTCTTCGACTTTGCAATCAATGTCCTTTATCCTTATAAATCCAGGTCCCTTTAAGATCTTGTTGTCAAGATCTCTTGTCCACATACTTTCATTTCTATCCTCAACTTTTTAAATCCAGATGCCCCCTCATTATTAAGTTCAAGTTGGTTCTCCTCATCCTCAGATTTTTTCAGATCAGGTTCCTCTTTGCCCTGTTTATAGACTTATTTACCCTTTCGCAAGTTGTATTAATGCAATAATGTTTCTAACTAAACAAAGGTAATATACCTTAATTCAAAATTCTGCCCTCAACTGATTAAATCAGGTTGCAGTAAAAAGCAACATACTTTGATGCATTCTTGAACTAATAATATAACACTGCATCCACATATATATGCACTGTTTTATTTCAATTTTATTTTAACTGTCTTAATTAGGCACAATTAAAAGTACCCAAATGCATTAAACCTAAATTTAAAGTAGAGTGACTAATTTATTCATTTATAAATGTTTGAAACAGTCAATATACAAGCTAAATAGCAGCACTAACTACAGCACTTATATTTTTAAGATTTAAAAAAAATAAAGATTTAATGACATATTCTTCTTTAAAACATACACCACTGAAATAAACTTAGTTCTTTTTGCAGTTATGACATGGTGATGTTCAACAGTCAGTTACAGAATAACAAGGTTCATTAGGCAGTGGTTAGTACGGTGTGTTGTGTTCAACAGCACTAGCTTAATCAGGATGGATCGACGGAGCATGACTATGGCTATCATGTTAAGCAAGGTTCTTGTAAAAAAATTAAGAGGGTGATAAGCAATTTCGAGGTAAAAAGAGAGGATTTTCAAAGATTGTGTTTGGCCAGATTCTACAAAAGCACTGATGATATCCAAAAAGGGTGATGGTGTCACAGATAAGTGGCTTCATGTAAAGGTGGTAGTCATAGAGAAGTGTCAGGGCCCAGAAATAATATTACCTTTTGGATCTCTTGCTTGTTTTCTCCTTGCTTTTTGAATCTTCATCAGGCTCCTTCAGTTTTTCTACGAAAACATATTTTATTCTAATGTTAAAGATAGAAGCAAATCATTGATTTAAAAAAAATTGTAATGTGGAAGTATGCTCATTAAAAAATCACCACAATTTTCACACAAACAATAAAATTATTTAAAACTGCATGTATGGTTATTGCAAGAGTCACCATAAAAATAACAACCACTTGAAAAATCACAAGTGATTTCATAGGGAAACCTAAAAAAAACTTAAAAGGATAGCAATAGAGATATATCACTGCTTTTAATAGATCTTTCTTTTTCTTATTTCAACAGATTAGACCACTCTAAAAACTTTTAAGAAGATTAGGTAAGGAAGAATCTGGTGGCAGTATTTATGGAATCAAGGCAGAACTCTTGATATATGACATTTAAGATAATTTATCATTCATTCAAACTTGATTCTAAATCCACTTATTTATGAAATAAACTTCAAGTCATTTTCTTGCAGAAAACTAATACCTAAAAAGTTTAAGCATAGACTGAACATTGATTCTAACGAGTTATATGAAGAAAAGAGTAAAAGTTGCATAAAAATGTGAAACAATCAAAGTGGAAAAAAATAGCCAGGATCATATCGTAAAATATGATTTATCCTATAGAATTCGAACATAAAAGTATGCTCTAAAAAATTACAAGCTTATGGTTGCTTCGTTAAAAGGATCGAAAGGAACCAAATACATACAGATGAAGACAATTATTGTTGGCAAAGATAAAAATTTTAGCATCAAGAATTCTGCTAATTACATTATGCTATCATGTTATGATAACTTAGATCAAGATTTTCCAGTTTCACTTTATATAGATTTGCTTTTGAATAAGATCTACAGTTTTTTTTTTATAAATCTGCTGTCTACTTAAGTTAATCAAAAGTGGGACAAAGCTAATTAAAGTAAAGATTGCAGAAATCTTTCTTTTTTTCTAACTCTGAATCAAGAACCATTCAGTTACTTGGACGATGTATTCATTTATCAATAAGGAGTATGAGTATTCATGAAAACATTCTTCAAATTTTTTAAAACATTTGTGATTCATAACTAGTCAAGTGAGGCATTGCAGATAATTTTTAATGACAGAAAAATTGAGCTCATGTAATTCAGTTTAAAATGTTTCAATGGGGCATGAACTTAAGCAGTCATAGTACTTTGATTTATCTTACTCAGAGGTGAAATAAAAGTTTCAGCATCTGAGTCAGAGCTAGTGCTACTAACATCCAACACCACTTCTTTGTGAGGATCAGCTTTTAAGAAGTTACGACACTGGAACGTGAGATGTCCACCTGAAAAGATTTTTTGAGAAAAAAGGATACCTGAGCAACAAATTATGAATGACTGCTTAAAACCACTAAACATACTACATACTTGGGGAACATTATTCCTTATTTACGAGATTCTAAGGAGACTCAGAGAAAGTTTGAAAAAGCTTCCTGTGCCTCCCCAGATTAATTTTTTTTACATTACTTATAATAAATAAAATAAAAAATTGATTACATAAGAAAGTGCACAAATGATAATGACCTAAAAACATAATGTAACATAGATTTAAACTGAAGTCAATTTCATCTAGTTTCATACCATATCCACACTTTTTACAGGCAGTTCGAAGATTGTCTGAGGATTTTCCAAACTTGGTAATGTAGCCTAGAAGAAAAAAAAGAAGAGCATGAAAGCAGAAATAATGTATTCACTTTCTGAAATGTTCACTTACAAGTAATTTTTTGCCTATATTTATGATGTAAAATGGGAATGAAGATAATGTGTATACTTTGTCAATATATGTGTTTTTGTGCTGAATATCCAATCTTAAAGGTATACTGATATGATATTATGGTGGATGAGGATGGGTCTCTGTACATTACATTACTACGTATTGATTTTGATAGGTTCCTAACATTGCACAGTTTCATTTGCTGAGTCCTAATAGGATTTACCATGTGAAACCTTTCAAATCCTTCAAGAGATTGCAATTCTTTTTAAATCCAAAGTGAAAAATATTGTCAACATAACTAAGCCTAAGACACTTTATAATCTAATTAAAACAGTGCCAAGATCTTGCCTACATATACAAAGTGTAGTAATTTTTTTTTACTGATTTACTTCTTTGAGAAAGATCAGTTTAATATCAACATTAAATAACATCCCTTGTGCATCTCCTCGTCTTTAGAACTATAGCATCCATAAGATGCCTGTTGCTTTTTTTTTACTTCAGTCTTTTTTTTTAATTAGGCAAGGAGGGGAGGCGGAAAAGGTAGATGGCACCTGACAGTCAGCTACCTGGTCATCCCATACCACAGGATCAGGGACAGGCAAAAAAAAATTTATATATACATGTTAGGAAAGCTATAGAACTTCCTGAAAAGAAGAAACAAAAATTAAGCACAGCAATCGAAGTAAGAATGCTGTTAGACAAAACATTCAATAATCTGTAGATTTTCTTTTGATAACATTCTGTTAGGACCCCTGTGAATCTGGAAAGACTGCTCAAGATGTCCAAGAAATATCTTGATGTTGGAAATGAGCAAGATGTACTGGATCTAATCAACCCATTTCACAATGGCTGAGGAGATCTATTGATATTTTCAGAAAATGTTGAAAATGATCCTGCTGAGTCAGAGCAGGCATTGTCTTAAACACAAATCAATGCAGGATGTATAACGTCATTATAGTGTTGGACAATCTTGATTTTGTACAAGCAATCTATTGTTTTTCAAATTATGAATTTACAGAAATTCAATGAAATGAAATAGTTTATTCTGTCCAATCCAAACACTTGATGTTGTTCAAACCAAACCTATTTGTACCAAGATGCCTGACAAATCCCCTAAGCATGGAGAGATTATTTTGACTCTTTGAGGGCAAAGGAAGACCCTGGAGAGTCAGAAAAAGGCAGATTCCCAACTTCTACATGTGTATTAACTTTCATTAATCAGAAAGCAAAATAGTTCAAGTGCTTTGCTTGAAACAAAGCCTTTTTTGGATCTAGATATGCAAATGAGTAAATGTGACAAAAAAGAATTGTTTCCTTCCTCTATAAACTTGATTTGGACTACCACATGTTGGTTTGAAAGTAAAATAGACATTCAAAGTTAAAACTGAGTATTCTGGGTTTTCATATGCAGCGGAAGTCACAGGGCAGCCGAGTATAGTCGATATATAAGGACAGACTTAAATTATTTTAATTTTTAGCTTCCTGCGTGTGTGGGTTATCAGTTGCTTCACGAGACCAAGAATTTTAAGTGTCTATTGATGTTAAACGCCACATCGGTTTCCCACATGCAAGTGCTCCATAGCAAAAAAGTAGTGGAGGTAGATTATTTCATCCAGAAAAGCACACTGTTGCACAAGCTTGCCACTTTCAATGACATTGTCTACCAAATATATTTTGGACACCTTTAAAAGCAAAACTAGAATGCAAGTAAACCAAAGAACAGCAGTATACAAAAATTTTTTCCAGGAAATAAATGGACTTCAGTTTGAGCACGTTGGTTTAATATATTAAAATATGATATGACGTCATAGTCTTTTAGATTTTTACTTACTTGGGGTATTAACAAGTTCTATACAGCAAATATTGGCCTGTTAAAAATTTGAATCAAAAGTGTCCTCTAAAGGTACCTTACCAATCTGGAAGTCCTTCCATAATGGGTTCCTGGAAATATGGCAAGACCTAAAAGCTATTCAGCATTGATTAGAGCAGAATCCACAGAGGAAAGATGGGACAAGAAGAAAAAACCCAGAGATCTTTAAACAAAGCTATTTCGATATAAAAGACAACTCTTTCAAAAACCTCGATCAGGTTCTCCATGTCATGCCTATAATTTGTTTTTAAACTGCTCTTGTGTGGACCAACAGTACAATCCCAAACCTATAAATCAGATCAGATACGCACAAAGCAAGAGCCAAGTAAGCTCCAGGACCTAATGATGCGATTTACCTAGATCTAGAGCTAGTATGCAAAAAATGCCTAACATGTCGGGGTGGCTGCACAATATAGGCCTACTACATTGGAAGAACATCAAGATTAGAGACCAATTAATGGCACATTCTTAACTTATTTTGATTAATATCTCTGCTCAATATTAAAGGGAAAATTTTCTCAATTACGGAATCATTAAAATACCTGGAAGTAAATGGGTAGCGGTATAGATCTAGCTTCTTACGCTTACCTTGATACTCCATACTTCTTAGTTCTTACACGGTCCGCTCGGCAACCGTACTTTCGCTTTCTTTTCCATCAGTCGCACTCGTTTTCGTCAAATAAATAGCTCTCAAAAGATATGACATGAATGGATTACTCTGAAATATAAGATCTCCATGTATGCAAGCAAGCTCTATGTAGATATTTCGCTTTATTCTATACTACTTTCACTACTATGCTACTTTTACTACTTCTTCTACAGGTACTACGACCACCACCAGTACTAGGCTACTACTACTACTACTACTACTACTACTACTACTACTACTACTACTACTACTACTACTACTACTACTACTACTACTACTACTACTACTACTACTACTACTACTACTACTACCACTACCACCACCACCACCACCACCACTACGACTACCACTACGACTACGACTACGACTACCACTACTACTACGACTACGACTACGACTACCACTACTACTACTACTACTACTACTACTACTACTACTACTACTACTACTACTACTACTACTACTACTACTGCTGCTGCTGCTGCTGCTGCTGCTGCTGCTACTACACAGTGCTATGCGCCTGCCTGTGATGTAAAAGGGGGAAAGAAAACAACAAACGATTTTAACAGTGATTGATGTTGCGATTGACGAAGCAGGAGCTAACGATATGACAGTTCTGATAGGAGACTCAATCCAAAAGTTGGTTCGGGCAATAACGGCTATGAAGACACTGTGTTGTTTCATGGACTCGGCGTAATGAATGAGAATGGCAAACGGTTTGCAATTCTTGCTCTGAATAGCAAGTAGTCGGATGAAACATCTTCTCACCTAAATCCATTCATAAAGCGAAATGGAGTTCCCTAAATCTTGTATCTCTCCTATCATATCAAAGTTATAGCGGTATGACTTCACAAATAAGGCAAGGAGGTAGAGAATGAGAAGGGCAGTAAATTATTCCATGAGATCACCATCTGCTGAATATAATGACTTAAGCTCCAGTCAAAAACCAAAGTCTAAGATAATGTTGGATCCTTCGGAGTAAGATGAAGTGCTTTGAGTTATCCCTATAACGAGTCTCATCTCCTTCAAGAACCTCTGTAGGACAGTGAGTCTAACACTATAAAAACAATATAAAGCTAGATGATGGTTCTTGAAAAAATAAATGCAGAATAAAAGGGGATTGATTTCAATGAAATAGAAAGAATAGAAGCTTTGTGAATTATTCTTTGCTTATCTCAACTTAGACCAGAAGCTTAGGCACCAGAAGAATATACATGTACCCAAGTCGACGCAGAGTTAAATGTTTTTGAGAGCCTAAAAAAGACAAATTTGTAGTCTGGTCACTCAAGCGGAAGTAGCTTCAAAACCTAAAAGGAAAAAAGGACAATACACTGATGTGTACAAGAGAAAAGCTACAACGATGGGTATGCCACTTCAGAAAGCTTCTTTATCTTTCTTGTGCAATTTTACAGCAGAGATTGACTTAAATATCATTAAAGCCAACAGAACTAGAAATTTAAAAAAATTAAAGAAATGGGAAAGAAGCTGGATCAAATGAAATCCAGCTGAGTTCACCAAAGGAGGTATGGAAACGGCCAATAACTTAAAAACCTTTTCTTGGGTAAAAATTGTGGATAAGAAGAGGTGCCAGCACGGTGGAGAGAAGTGATAAAAAAAAAGACTCCCCCTTCCCCCCCCCCAAAAAAAAAAGGTGATATGTGCGATTATAGCAGCTATCGAGACAGCATGCTCCCACCCAAAATTCTGTCCAGAGTTCTTTTGGTGAACACGTTATGATCAGATGATCTCAAACTTAGAGGTCAGCAGCTAGTTAACCATGGCCTGTACAGACTAGATTGGAAGCCTGCTTGCCCTCGTTGAAAGGAACTGCCTTTAAAAAA
Organism: Elysia crispata; assembly: GCA_033675545.1. Lineage (NCBI taxonomy): Eukaryota > Metazoa > Mollusca > Gastropoda > Plakobranchidae > Elysia > Elysia crispata. The sequence continues at coordinate 24,264 of JAWDGP010002420.1, read as the reverse complement.
TATTACAGTACACTAGCTTGATAGTACAGATTACCTTCAGGGCGTTGCCAAGGCACAGTGTGAACTCATAAAAAGAACAAAACAAAAACATTACAATTCATGTACATTTATTGACACGAATTGCAGACTTGCCCATGCCGGGTCAGAAGTCGGACAGCTTTGAGTTGAAGACTGGAGTCCACCAGGGTGCGTTATCTCCGTTTCTGTGCCTCGCGGCACCCAATAGGAGCAACAAAGGCAAGAACGATGGGATTCGGATGGCAATTAAGACCTAGTTGGGTGATTTAGATGCCAAACAAAAGCCTAGAGAGGGCAATAGCCACGACACGACTCAAAACGAAAACTGAGCAGAAGAGTAACAATATCCTTGCTAAAGCACCAGTTACAAAAGGCGGAGAAAGAGCACCAAGTAACTTGATTCCTTTTTTATTTTGTGTGTGTGTGAGGGGGGGGGAGCAGCGTGATTATGGGCTAAGATTTCACAGTCAGGATCATTAAAACAAACCCATGGAGCTTTTGTCTCGTCGAAAAACATACGGGTAACTTGAGAGATCAGCACAGGAATCCATCTGCAGATTTTACCCAATTGTTAGGTCTGTACTGCTCTGTGGATGCGAAACATGGCGGGCGACGATGACTCTTCAAAAAGCGCCACAAACTTTCCTTGACACAGTCGTGTCTGCGGCGTATCATTGGCATTAAATGGCCAGAGAGAGTGACTTAATGTGTGAACAGGTAGGCAGGATAGGAACCGTTAGGAAGACAGATACTAAGAAGAAATTGGAGGTGGATTAGTCATAGAGCCTACACTAGAAACCATCAACAAGAACCACACCTATTCAAGATTGAATCCGCAAGGGAAATGGAGGAGAGGTCCGTCTCGCAACAACTGGATGAGAAGGGAGTTTCGGGGGCAAAGCAGAAAAGACAGTTCAGGAAAGTGCGAAAGGCGAACTATTGTGGATCGCCTGTGCTCCTCTTCGAACGGGCCAAAGTAAAGTAAATACCATACAGTAAGATAACCAGCTAAAAAGAAAGATACATGATTGCATTTAAAATACTGTCGTCTTCACTCTTTATTTCTAATGAAACTCGATTTAAAAAAATGATAAGATCTTGAAAGTCTGCAATTGGCACTTATCTAAATTCATTAATAACGATCGTCAGCCTGACTCTGTGACTGTGTCAAAATTAAATATTCGATATCCAAGATGAACGAACGGGTGCCTTAGCCCGTCACTCATGATCAGCAGGCAGTAAGCTTAGCTATTTCTATGACTTGTCTTGCCTCGTACATGAAAGATTGGAAGCGTATTTGTACCGCTTTAGACTAAGGTCAAATGTGTCTAAGATGATAAGTCATTGGGGTCAATGTATTTATCGTCCTTTAAAAATGCTCAAAGTAATGTGTGACGCTTAACGATGCAATGGACATAAATTTAGAGCCTCAAGTATGCGACAAATCTGAGGACCCAGTATTTGCCACTTGAACTTGGCGAACGAAACGACCGCTGAGTCCGGTAGTGAAAGTCTGGCATGATTGATAGACCAGTGGTCCATCCCTTTATTAATAGATCTGACTTCTCGTCCTTATAAAGAGAGTAGATCTATAAAAGATTCGGTTGTCCTGGTACCGGTTGTGACTGTGAGTTTAAATTAATTGATTTTGCTCTTTCAGTCTCATTTTGAGAAATGTCGCTTCTTAGAATCTATATAGTCTACATCTAGATCTAGATTAGATCTAGAGGTCTTTAAACTTAAAGGTAGGCCAATTAGAATCTTTATAGATCTAGACTCTAGATCAATTCTTGATCTAGACCTAGATGAGTGTAGATTTTAGATTTGCTCATAAATCTTGATTAGATTTAGATCTAGATCTAGATCTAGATAGTTTACAGAATTATCTTTGTCGAGGCAGGGAACAAGAATGGATTTTTCGGGGATCTCCGATTTAATTTTCCAATGAAATTTTGAAGGCTCAAGAATGGATTTACAAAAAACTAGATCTAGATCTCTCGAAAGTTGGTCTGACTCAGAGGTATTTCTTCATCGGTGACGAATTGACATCAACCAACATACGGACTCTTAATCACGTCCTCAACATTTATGACAGAATTGTTATATTAGATGGGTTCCAAGTTCTGTAGATCTAGATCTAGATCTATCATAATACCTTCTTGATCAAATCTCAATCTCAAGATCCCAAATTCTTTTGGTTTGAGATTGGATCCTATTTTTTCCATTGATTATATTGTCTTCTTGAATAATTGGTTTCATGATTTACATAATAAATTTTGAATGATACTTTAGATTGAATCAAATTACCACTGTGACGAGAATAACTTTGTTTTTAAAACTAATCGGTAGGACCTTTGATAGAATATAGGCCTATTGATTTTTATATACGATAGATATAATTACGATGTCTTAATTTTTTTTTAATAATGGTAATTTATCTTAAGAAAATGATGTACAATAGAAACCTCAAAAACCGAAGTCTGATTATTCGAACTCTCATGAACCGAATTTTGCAAGATGATGTTTTTTTTTCTCTTTGGCTTTGTTAGAATCGGACTGGTATTTCGAAGTATTTCTAATCTTATTCTCTTAATTCGAAGTCGATACCACCTCATAAGGCATCATAAAAGTGCTACATGCATCTCTCAAGCAGCAAGTAATCCTAATCACTGCCCAAGGAAGGCTGATCAGTGCACTAACAAATCAAGAAGGGAGCAGATGCATTAAAAATTAAGTGCCAGTAGCAAATCTGTACTGATACTGATAACAAAAACGGGGACGGAGGAAGGGGAGGGTTGCTCTTTGCAGGCTCAGTACACACTCACTCAATGAGTCTTTTAGAGTAGACTCTGTTATACATGTACCCATTTGTAATTTGTAATTCGAATACTCTTAATTCGAAGATTTAATCCATTCCCATACAATTCAAATTATGAGGTTTCCACTGTACACTTACTCTAAGCATTAATACAATCTTTTTCTATGGCCCGATCAAAAGAAGCCCTCTTTAGTATGATAGAGTATCTTACCCATTTGGAAGTCCTTCCAATTAATCAGATAATTGTAATGTTGCAAATAATACAAAAAAAGTTCTAAACCATTAAACAGGATATTTGCATAATTATGAGTTTTTTTTCTTTGGTTGTGGTAGTTCATGCTGGCGGAATAACTAATGTTCTAAAATCTACATCTTTGTATACAATTTTATATTTAAAAACATTTCTTTAAATATATTCGTTTCCACCGATGCTTTAACAATTGACACTAGTTTAAATTAATTACATCATATATGTGCAACAATTATGAATGTAATTATCGTTTTATTTTCATTTTAACCAAGGTTGTTATCACTTTCACGCTAGATTAACAGTGTTTTTGATAAATAGAAATGACACAAATCTTTATTTTAAGTATTTTCTTTGTTTTATTTCTTTAGGCACAGATAATATCTTTTTCTCAAAGATTACAATGTGAAGCTTTGTGTGTATCGAAACCTGACTGATCTCAGACACTAACCAGCCATGAAAGTCAGGGAGAATGGTGCAGATGAAAGGACTTATGATCCTGATGGTTTGACAAGGAGGGCTTCATGTCTTTGTTTCAGAGATGACTCTGAAAAAGAGGTGATTCATAGCAGAATGACTCAATATTCATACTGATTCTATTTATAATTCAAGAATCTTTTGAAGTTTCATTTTTTTCTGCATTTTAAATTTTAAAATGCAAAAAAAAAAAAAAAAGAAGTGAAAAATAAAATAATGCTCTGTTATAAAATTAAGTCACATTGATGCTGAATAATTACAAAGGCAAACCAACTTTATGAGAGGGTTAAATTAGCAACAATTATTTTCTTGGATCTAGTGAATTCCTCATCAAATTTAATTTTTTTTAGACGGATTTAAAACTAAGAATCATTTCTGTTCATGAAACGTTATTATTAATAATAATATATTGAACTTGATCATGCCAATTTTCTGTTCTCAGTAAATGAAATCTTTATTTATTTATTTTGTATTTTTAATTGTTGATATAAACAAGCTTCAGAAGCTTAGATTCTTACATTGACACTGCTAGAGAGAGAGATCTTCTCTCAGAAAGAAATAAAGTCGATAAAAGACAGAACATTGGTTTACGGCTATTACATCAGTGGAAATGGCAATTTTGACAAGATATTGTTGCAGTAGACTGTTATCTAGGAGAAAATCTTCGTAATGGAAAAAGAAAGTGGTTACCAGAGTTCATTAATTACCCAAAGAGAATACTAAAACAACAAAAATAAAATATACAAGATATGCATATAAACATTGCTTAATCAAAGCTTCCAATTTAAGAGTTAGGCAGTGCCTATGCCGTAAACTTTCATGATAGAATGCACGGAAAATTGCAGAAGGAATAAAGACTAGATAGTAGAAGAATCAGATTATTTGATTTAAATGTGGATTGTAGTAGAGGGGTTCTAGACTTCATTTAAATTTACACCAACTTGTGCCATTTAGAATGGAACAACGCTTACATATGAGGTTGATGACTTAGACAGATATGGACATAGTCAAGCACAATGAGGTTGAACACGTACTCCTCAAAATCAGATGTACATTTGAGATCATCTGTTTTCCCCTGCCAAATCTCTCTTTTTACTCTCTCTCTATGTTTATTTTTTCATTAAATAAGCACACAGGTATTTGTTAAACAGCCTGCTTTCAGCCGTGCATGCTGGAAAATGAATGTGACATAAAATTTTCCCTTTTATGATATATGCAGATCTATTATTAAATTTCAACCATGTGTCCAACATAGCTGATGTTATTATTCTTTATGCAAAAAACTCTGCCCTCTCTCTGTTTGAGTAGACAAAATTAGTTGCCAGGAGCCTGATAGATGGGAATGGTATAGCTACTCAGAGTGAACATTGAATTAAAAGTTCAGAAAAGTAATAGATGGTGCAAAGCAGAAGGGAATAGGGTGGATAGGGGGCTGGGAAGTTGTGAAAAGAGAAGGAGGGCTTACAAGGAAAGATAAGAAGGAGTAAAAATGTAGAAGAAAGAGATGTGGGCAAGGAGAAGATAAGTAATAAAATAGCAGGGAGATGATATTGTGCTGAGTTGGAGAACAAGGGTAGACAACTTTAATATTCTTTCTTTTGTAATTTTTTGCTTTTTTTTATTTTGGTTTGATCTATAAAACTCTTGATTCCTATTAGGATAGTAACATATAAGGCAAGTAATTCTCTTATACAATTTAAAAATTTGGTTATGGCCATTTAATGTTTAACACTCCAAGCAACATTGATTAAGGTGTGTCGCCAGGGTAATTTAAAAGCGATGAAGTCAGTCAGCGTAAATCCACTTTCAAACATTCAAACAACAAAGTTTCACTTTTTCATCTGAACTCTTCTTCTCAAAGGAAAAAGATGGTCAATTTATGAAATAGCGTGTATTTTGTCAATGAAATGGCCGATCTAATTGGCCATAAAGCCACAGTAGTGAACTACGGCCGATCTAATCAGCTGTCAACACTTGCACGGTTTAACACATTATTCTTGACCATATCAAAATTTCTCACGTAATTAGAGGAATCTTTGCTTAACTGTGTGCAAGGTCAGAAAGACAAAATGATAGAGGGTAATGAGGTATGTTTACTTGCATATCTTCGTACACACAGAAGAATTCTGTCTCTTAATGTCTGCTGTGTGCTCTCTTGGCCTTGGTCTCACTCATTCACACACTCAACTCATATTAAGTTTAAAATATCTTTGCCAGATTCTGTTGATAACTTCTACCAGCTCTTCATGTAAGTGGTTGGTACCAGGAGGTGGAATCAATGTAGGAGAGGAACCCCAAGATGCAGCAGTCAGAGAAGCACGTGAAGAGGCAGGCGTTGTTGGTGTTGTAGGGAGGCTCTTGGGAATCTTTGAGGTTTGTCTGTATTGTTGCAAAAGAATTATGACCCAATACTTTTTACATTTTCATTTTCTGATGCTGATATCTACTAGTGATAAGATGATATAATTTGCAGACAGATTTCAACTTATCCATTTAGTAATACAAAGAAATAGAGAAATGAGGGATAGGAACTGGGAATAGATGAGAGAGCGAATGTCAACTTAGTAGCGTTTGATACCATTTTAATGGCAAGTGTTGTACCACTTTTGAAAAGTTGGAAAAAATTTATTTTGTCATTTGGTACCACTTTTCTGGCAATTGCCATAATTCAGAAAAAGGAAAAAAACTTGAGATGAGTGAGTTAAGCCCTTGTTGGTTGTTGATAGTTAGAACAGTCAGATAACATAATCAGAAACATTAGAAACTAGCTAGAGGCTAGCTGGAAAACTTTGCCGGCCAATTTATTGTTTTATTTATTAATTAAAAAAAAACAGCAACCCAAAAGTTAAAAAAAAAATCAAACTACATATGCCAAGGCAGTTCTCAGTTTTCTATCTGTGGATGCTTCAGTTTGAAACGACTAGAAATATTTTATAAATAAAATAAGCAAACTATTCAGAACACACTGCAGAATGATTAAATAACAGATAAATATCTTAATCTAGATCTATGAGCCTTTTATGCTTACTTGCTGTTTTCTTGCTTTGTAAGCTGCTCTGGCGTTGAGGCGTTATGGCATAGGGAGGCATTTGTGAAAATTGGTCTATAGTGTTTGATTATCGATACAGCTTGATATACCCTGAGTCTTAATCTAGTTCTAATCATAGGTTGAAAGTAAGCACTACACTTCTCAAACCTCAAAGGATAAAATTTAAAAGAATAGTAAAAAAATTATGGATCTAGATCTATCTGTAAGCATCTGCAAAATAAAAATAAAAAGACAGAATTCAGGAATGCGATTTATTACTATATAGTCTACCTGTTTTTCTTTTTCGTTTTTTTTTTAACACACATTCTGAGAAAAAATCTTTTAATTGAAAATAATCTTTTATTGACATTCCGGATGTGGAAATATAGATTAAATAAGCTCTCAGTATTTGATCTCGAGCTACAGATTGGAAAGATTTTTAGATTTAGATATCAATTTAGATAAGGTGCAGAAAATTGAGAATCATTGCATCTCCAAATCTTAAAAAATATTTGTTGGTGATTTTTAATTTAACTGTAGAATCTCTGAAAGACAAAAAGAGAAAGGAAAGCAGTGCACTGCCTTGCGGGAATTCATAGCTGCCTATTTATTTTAACCTGCATGATAATGAATATTTTAAAGGATTAATAAAGAGATGTTGGATTTCACAAAATCAGCAAACTTTTCTCATTGATATTCAAGTCATGGTACTACTTATCCCTTAAATCATGTACCACCTTCATAATATACTGAGTCAAGTTACTTAGGTAATGTTTTTTATGGGAGTTGTATCATTAGAAGAATCAAAAACATGTGGCAAGAGAAAAACAAAAGTAAAATTCTTTATCCTCTGATAGAGTTCTTCTGTTGTTGTTCAAAACCATATAAATATCTTTGGGACAGATGAACACATTTTCTATTAATTCCCTTTTGACAGAACAAAGAAAAGCAGACAAGAACATGGGTGTTTGCCCTTTATGTGAAACAGCTCGAGGATCAGTGGGCAGAAGCTAAAAGTGAGTGCATCTTTAATTGCTACTTTTATGGTGCTAAGCATCATTGAAACTTTGGCCAATATTTGGAAGCAATTCATTTCAAACCCTTTCTCCTCAAACAAATAACCTTAAAACTACATCAATTAACTTTTGCTACTCCCAGTGAAGAATATCACTGAAAATCATCCGTCATTCAACTTTTTAGTCTATTCAAGCCAGCACGTAGGTCACTGCTCCTTCCTGAAACATCTATTTTCGTAGATGTGGATGTCTCTTTGACTAAATGTCTGGTCTTGTCTTGGCAAGGCGATGGGTGTGATATCAAGGTGCATGTTCAATCCCTTTCCATTCCATATGTCTCTATGTTTTCACGTCTTTTATCTTATTTGTTGGTCTCTAGCTAAATCTAGTTTTGTGGTTGATTTTTCTGCACTATTTATTTCTTTATTTACCGTCACTTGCATCTTTAGATCCTTAGGTTAGCTCCGTCTGTCCCAGTCACTATCGTTGTTGCACTGCCTTCTTTATTTCTATATATGAAAATCATCCAGTTATATGTCTACCAGCTTTTCTACTGTAAAAGTGCCATACGAAGGTTTTATCTTTAAATTTCATTTTTATCAATAATTTGTAAATTTTATGTATATAAACAATTGCCAAATTTCTGGATAGATCTGGGAATCTTTTTTTTTATTTAAATTTGCCTGATTTTCTCTGGGTTCAGGGTGATCCTTACCAAGAAGTTTGAAACTTAACTGGTAAATAACTACAAGCAAAAAGTCACACATCAACCCAGAACTTTGGTACACAATGTTCAATTAATCATTAGATTGTGTCTGTAAAGTAAGCTCTAGGAAAGAGTTCTTGCACTTCTAGAAATACTTAAAGCTTGCAAGTGCTAGCCTCAGTTTTGTTTCAATCCGTTTGCAGGTATTATTTTTCTGCAAGGCCTTCATGTACTACATCATAAAAATTCCACCATTTGAAGAGAAAAAGAAGAGACAGAATTAGTTCAGGGATCTCTATAAATTAAGAAGAGTGCAACATTGATAAGGAAAGAGCTGTAGATTTGGGAGAAAATTTGTAACTTCAGATTCAAAGGTGCCATCTGAATGTACTAAGGAATGTGACATAGTGTTGTTTTTTGTTTTTTTTTAAACTTGTTCTCTTTAAAAGTTTATATCATTTTCTGTCATTAGAAAAAGCATTTGTTTTTGTTTTCACCCTTTATCTTGTTTCAGTGTAGAAAGAAGTTATTTTTTTTTAAACTGGTAAAGGGAAAAAATAAATTTTATCCTCAGGTTAGAGAGTCTAAGTAAAAAAGCTTAGCAATCTCTGAATTAATAATCTCTTTGAAACAAGTGTTTATCTAGCTTTTGAAAATTATTTATGTTTATAATTCATTGATACCTTTTCTTACCTTTCATTTTCTTTGACCCTTTATAAATATGAGATTAAGAATAATTAATGTTGCAAATTTCATACATATTCTGTTGGCCTACTTTTTTTCATAGCAGCAGCAAAAGTTCTGTATGCAATACAGATAAGTTGTATTTGAAAGCTTGTAGAAAGTTTGCAATAATTATTGTGGTCTCTTCTGTGGTACATTGTTTTGATATGATTAGACTTATGGAAAGGATAACATTTAAGAGTTGCTTAGTATTTATTTAACATATTAATGCAAACAAATTCTGTGAATAGATTTAAATATGTAAATTAATCTTAAATGTTAAATGTCCTTCTTTTTAGTTCGCAAGAGAGAGTGGCACAATCTTGCAGAAGCAAAGCGTATATTGCAACTGCATAAGCCAATACAAGCCACATACATTAGTGTCATGGATGGAACAGACAAGGTCTCTTAGAGTATTATCAAGTGCAAGGGTAAAACACCCAAACAATACCTGATCTTTGATAAAGAATTGTCTCTGAACATATGTTCTCAGATGTTTGTCTTCCTCATATGTAACTATGTTTTCTGTTAAACAAATGAAGTCTGTGATACTTGAAGAAGAGGAGTAGTGTCAAAATGAGCCACATACCATTTACTCCATTCTTTTTAGACAAAAACAATAATGTTAACTTATTCATTTCTTTGAATTAGAATTTCATCAAGGAATGCAAAACTAAATTGAAAAATGCGACTTTTGATGTGATGTAGAGGTAGTGCTCATAGGGTTGTCACATTTTCTCTGAAAATATGGACCAATCTCCTGCATATTTATGTTACTCTGATGCATATCTGGATTGATGCTGCTCAGCATTGACTCCTCCTTATGTGATGATATGATGTTTTTTTAACCAAGGGAATTTATTTAATATCCTGTTTTAATGCCTTTAGTGAGCGAGTGAGCTCTAATACTAGTCCTATGTTGTTTTACAAATTGACTTCAAGGGGAGGGAAGCACATAAGTCACCACACTGTGATGATTACCTGCCTTGAAGAAAGATCAGTCCTTAAGTATTCAGAGTCAAGTATTTTGCTGCACAGGGGATCTTTTTTGGCTAGACTAGTATGGTCAGAGGCATTGGAATGCAGAAATCTTTTTCTTTTATATTTTAAAACAATTGAATATAGCTATGTGTAATACAAGAATTGTTCAGCATCACATTATAAATTTTTTATGGTGTGATTGTCGCATGTCTGCTCTAATTTGCGGCTGTTTTAAAAAAGAACATAACAAACCCTTTGCAGCATCTGTTTTGTTGTTTTTTTGTTTTGATTAAAAATTTTATCTCAAAAGAAGCCTTTTTTAAAATTCTCCACACAATATTATATAAAGATTTAGCATGAATTGTATTGTCGTACTGACATTCATTTTTTTGTTTGTCATGGAAATTAATCACCTGCTACATGTATCTGGAAATTATTTATTTTTACAGGTTTTTTTTATTGAAAACTTTCTATGCCCTTTTTTTTCCAAAGCTGATTTTTCTTAATTGACTCTTTTGTGATCCAACTTTACAAAAGGGAAAAAGAAATGCATTAGTTTCCTGAACTTGAAATAAAAAAAAACAAAACAAAAATGAACAAGCTTTTCAAATTATATAAAATGACATAAATTCCTTACTTATTCTCAATCATTGGAAACAGAATATCTCTCCACAGGCGCACATTTGTCTCATGCAATTTTCACCCTTGAAAAGATGTAAACAAAACTTGTAGTTCTTCGTATCAAATTTTTCAACGTAAAAATTGCAACATCAGACTCATTTGAACTGGGTGCAAGACATTTCATTCTCTTCTTAAGTTCATTTTCTCGACCTGTGGTATATATCTTAAGCAGTTCCTCATAAGACTGTATGCAGAATGGTCTGTATTTGAATCGCTTAGTATTAAAATTAATGTGAAACATATCCTTATATTGAAAATTCTAACAAATTATTTTTCACTTATGCAAATAAGAAGATGCTTCTGAGTACTTTTTTTTGTTTTTATCAGCAGTGCAAATGTACAATTTTCTTTGCAGGTCAATCCAGACTGCAAAACCCATTATCTTTTTGCTTCTGCGCCATTTGAGGTTGAAAATTTCTCTACTAATTACAACATCATACTGTTAATTGATATCCACAAACACTTATGCTCTTACACAAAATAGTATAATATAAAGTGACTCTGACCTTTACTGTGCCTTAATCCCCTTTTTTATTTCAGCTTTTAATTCTTCCCCCACCTACTCACTCCCTTTCTCTCTCTCTCTCTCTCTCTCTCTCTCTCTCTCTCTCTCTCTCTCTCTCTCTCTCTCTCTCTCTCTCTCTCACTGTCTCTCTCTCTCAGCCTTGTATTTCATTTATATTTTTAGTCATCAGCTCTCATGAAATTTTCGCACAAACAGCGATTTGCTCAGTTTTTTGCTCCAACTAAATGTTAAATAATATGGATGTTTAGATGTTGGTTTTGGCAAGTCACTTTCAGTGTTAACCAAAAGATTGTAATATCTTGTTATTTTTTAAATTCTTTGAGTTTTGTGATCTACCCAAGGATGTTTCAGAAGTGTGCAAATTTGAATTTATTACTATAACATAAACTCAGGTGATCAGAAAAGAGAAAAATACAACAGAACTGGTTTGATACTACAATGTAAACCAAATAAGTCAATGTTCTTTCTTCATGAAGTCAGTTTTTGTATTGAAATATTCTTATATAAATCAAAGTGAAATTAAGGTGTTTATGTTTTAATTAAAACAAGTTGAAATTAATTTCCTCATCTAAACATGTAGCCACTATTGTGATCTGATCTTTTAGATTGGTGACTGACTGCCCTAGCACTAATACTATTTTCCTTGATATTGTAAGTATGGTTAGTCTTAGATAGAGAGTAGGGCAGAATCATTCGTTTTCTTCTTGGCTCAAAGCACTGACCACGTACCAAATGATGTTGAAATTAGAGACACCCATAAATATAGGACATACATCAATACAATGGATCAAATTCTAGATCTTGGATTGCAGAAAGAAGTCTTTTTGAAGAATGTTGATCGCCTGGTCTAGACAAAGTTAGAAAATCAAGATGATTACCAAACCTTAAAAAGTGAAGTTGGAAGAGATAAAACTCACAAAAGCAGAGACAAAATACGCACAGCAATAAAATTTTAGGCAGTCGTAAATATTTGATAAGCCCTTTTTTACAAACTATGACCAGCAGCTCACTGTTTATAATTTTGTAATCAACTGCTTTACCTTCAACCTTTAAAAGTTACCACATTTCAACTGATTATTCTGTGAAAAACGTACCAAACTCTAGAATTACATATGTATTTCCTCCTTCTGTTAGATCCGTGTTTTTAAAGATTTCTGATTGAGATAGAACCCCTTGTGTCCCTACTCAAACTTTCATTTTGTGAAATATTGGGAATAGTGAATCCCATTTTTTTATTTTGTCTTATATTTTTATTATTATTTTTTTAATATACACATTTTATTTTTTTTCTTGACAGAAAAAAAGTGTTATTTTTTATGACATACTTAAGTGAAGTGTTCTGCCACGTGTGTTTTGCAGAACAAAGAGAAGTTGCAATGAAAGTATTAATTGATGGCAAGTAAGATAGACTTTTAATGTCAATCATTTCATTGACCTTGGTCTGAGCTTAACATAAGCAGTCCTTTTGATCCGCTTTCATAGTTATGTAGAAACTAAAAAGTATTCATACCTAAAGTTTTATTACATTCCCAAAATTTAACCCCTTTGCCAAGGAATTAAAACTGCTTCACCTGTCATTCTTATGTTAAGGTTGTTCAATTTTTGTTTAAACGAGAAGGATTGTAACTACATTCATTTGGCATGTTCTGTAGACAGTATTTGATATATCTTAGTCTATATAATAATGTCATTCTCACATGGATCAAAATTTGCATTTTCCATACTTTAATTTTAAATTATTGTTACCTTATGACATTTAGGCTTCAAAATTAGGGTCTACAGCAAGTTCTTTAAGTGATAAAGAAGCAGGAGTTAAATTGAAGTCTTGATTGTAAATTGAGCTGGTGAGGTGGTAAAATGGCATTGACTGTAGTAAATTAAGAGTAAAACTTGAAAAATAGTGAGCTAAAGTAAGACAACACAGATATAAATTTTTTCCCCTTAGAACTTGAGAGACACGTTTCTGTATTTGTCTACCATATTTCATAAGAAAAATCTCCTGAAGAGTAGTGTATTCTGTATGCTTTGATATTTGAGCATCAATTTGTTACGGTTCTTAGCTAGAAATTTGGTTCTGATTATTTCCAGATTATAAGGTATTTTGCATAATTGTGCAATTCTTTTTATATCATATTAGACACAGTTTTCTCTTTTTTTTTTTAATTGTGATAAAGGGGTCAAAATTTCTGTGTAAATGTGACAGGGCATTACCAAAAAAAAATTATGTAACTCATCACAAATAATCATTTTTAAGAAATGGTCCCAAAGTATATTATATTGCTGATGGGAAAGATGTTGAATGTGTGCCATTTGTTAAATATGCCTTGTAATAAGAATTCCTTTTTTTTTTAAACAATGTGAATTGACAACATAAATTATTTGAAAAGCATAAAATTAAAAATATAAACAAGACCATGCAATGAATCTGTACTTAAACTTTTTGTTAACATGATATGATTCAGAAATTCTCTGTATTGCAAGCAGGAACAGCTTTTTATTTCACAAATGCTTTCTGATCCTCAAAGGCACAGATCTCTATGTTATTGAAAGATGTAATGAAATTAACATAAACATGTTATAAATCACTTGCTGATCAAATTTTGTTCTCATAGCAAAAACCTTATATTGGATTTTATCTGAATTAGGGTTCATACAGAACAAAAGCACAATTCCAGCTTCAAATGTAGCAAGATTTTTTAAATGAATTTTTCAAAACAGTAAGGAACTTCATTGCAATTAGTAGAGGATGGTATATAATAAAGGTGATTATTATGAAGTAGAATGCAAGTGGAACACTATTTTTAAATCAAACAAGGATGTGAATTAAAATAGAATATTCACAATGTTTCAAAGTTTGCTATGAATTTGGAATCTCCAAGCAGAAAAAAAAAGAGATACAAGGGATTAACGCAAATTTATCATGGGTAAATTTTTTACCTGTGATAATTTTAGATGATTGTCTCAAAGAGCAAAGTAATAAAGATAGTATGTAATCCTTAGCACTAATTAATTATTTTTAAGGATTACTTTTAAGGTCTAAAGGAATGAAAGGGTACTTGCCAAAAAGTTATTAGATCGGTAAATAAAAGGCTAAAATGATGGGAATTCCTTATGATCTTTGGCAGCAAGTGTATAACTTAAGATATATTGGAGGGTTGTTACTATATAAAAATGTAAAGTTAAAATAAATTCTTCGCTTTTGTAATTAAAATTATTTTTTTGCATTTAAATGTGTGAGTGGAATATGCGGATGCGTGTATTTGATTGCAGTATTTATATTTTTGCAAAAGTGTTTCTATTTGTCCTTAAATATTCTAGACTCCTTTGTTATATTGTCTCAATGTTGAACAAAAATGTTTAAAGTGTTTTTTGTTTTTAAATTGCTCTTTATTTTGCTATTCCCAAATCAGATAAGTTTTGAGCTAATAAAATTAAGTAGTCAATTTTCGGCCATTGGTTTGGTGATGAAACCAGCTATTTCATATGCCATGATCACTTTGATTATGGATCATTTCTTTTATTAAATTCAGTAGGCGGTGTATGCTCAAATTATTCCCTTTATAGTTGTGGGACTAAGAAAAGCCTAATTTTTTAGGCATTTGATTGTGTTATGGCGTGATGATAGCCAGACAACGAGTTTCTTTTCAGTTCAGGAATTAAATTAGTTTGTGTTTCACTTATTAATGATGTTTTCACATTAAAATGTTAGTCTGTTTGCTTAATTGAAACAAGACTTTCCCCTAACCTTTGAAGTAAATCTCTTTGCAAGATATTTGATTTTTTTTTTTTTTTTTACAACACATGATATTTGTTTTTCTATGTGTTTTTGTCCAGTTGTGCGGAATTAAAAAACAAACAAATAACTTAGTTGAGATATGCTAAGCAAAATGCACTAATAATCTCCAGGGCAAAATTTAACAAATAGCATACAAAATTTGAGTTTAAATACCATGACTTAACAGAATGATATATCTTTGTAAAGCATTTAGAGTTGGCACTGGGATAGTGGGAGCATCTCAATAGGGCATAATTCTTGATACTTTTCAGCTATGGTAAATTGAATTCTATATAATATTCTTACCTTTGAAAGAATTTGTAAAGGTTGCAGGATACGTCAGGTAAAAACGATTATTGGGATAATAATACAAATTCCTTAAATCTAATTGAGTTTGGCTCTACCTAACATACCATAATTTTTATACCTGTCTATTCTATGATATAAAAAAGTCGAGATCGTAAAATAATACTAAAGCCATGGCAATCAATTATATGTCAGCTCTTAATACTATTACAAATCAAAGGGAAAACTATCAAATCTATTATCAAGTCCAGAAAATATTTTCATTCAGAAATACATAAACATCATTCATGTAGTTGTCTTCAACAGCATATTGAATTCTTCCATATATCTGTCACCTATTCATCAGGAGAAGGTTAGCTCTACAAATTTTGAATTAAAATTGTACTGAGTTCATGCAAATTGGAAAAAGTAGTTTCCGTGAACACAAGCTCTGTGGCACATGGATAAGCTTATTCAGGGATGAGAACTAGGCGAATTTTTTTACTGAAATATGAAATCTGTCCATACGAGCAGCGTAGGCAAGAGCCTAGTCTGTTCCCGTCACTGAATCAGCGCATTATTCACTAAGAAAATATTCAAATTTCACAAAAGTTAATTTTACCAATAATTTTACTAAGTTTCATACATGTACTTGAATTGCAAATGACTTCATGGTCAAAAGAAAAAGTTCTCGACTTTATCGGTCGCATAAGTGTTTATGGAAAGTAAAATAATTAAAAAATAAAACGGAAAAATTATACTTACAGACTGGTGAAAGAAACAGCATATCAAAGCTTAGCTGATTTCGTCAAAGCACTTTATCATGAAGCGGATATGCAATTTTGAAAAAGACAAATAACGTGCACGGCTCTTTCCGAAATCTTTAAAGTTCAAAACTGTGTGGAGTAAAGTTATTTTATTTCCAGATTTAGCTTTTAAAATTGAGTGGTAATGATACCAAAAATGGTGATGATGGGGTGGGATAAGGATGGTTTTGTGATTGTGGAAAAAAAATTATTGTAAGCAGGAGATATAATAAGTTCAGGTTACTTAATTTCAGGCAGTCTAGGACAAGAACTTGATAGATTGCAACGCATGTTTCGGGGATTATATTTCTCAGATTACGGTGAAATGCAGCTTAAAAACTTCAAATCTTGAGAGTTGGCCCCTGTAGCTAAACATCTCAAATTAGCAGTTAATCTCTCATGAGCACTGATCGGGGTTCTAAGCGCTGTCCTTCGCTTCTCTGTGATTGGCCGAACATGATTTAGCACTAGTGGATACGCTTGACATCCACTCGCTCAAAAGTGTGAAAATCTTTGGGATACGGCTGTGATTCCCGTTAAGTGTTACTTTGTTCTCTTCGTCTTCTGACATTATGACAGAAATAGCCAGTAAGTCGTCATGGTCAAGATATTCAGACATTCTCACTAAAAGCTATAGAAATAATGCACATTGCACTTGGAAAGCTAATTTGCGCCACTGCCCACAACCTCACACTGTCACCTCAGACCTCGAGGGTGAGCACGTGTAATGTGGATGGCACTACACTGACAGGCAAACCGTCTATGAAATGTCACGGTTTTACTTTAAGTTAAACCAGCCCTCGAAATAGCAAAGTCTACGCGTAAAAACCCAATTTGTTGCTTCCTTCAACAAAAACAGATTTATTTTTAAGCCTGTAGTGTATGCATATACATACCCACACTTTCACTCAAAAAAAAAACAACAACCCGCAAAACAGTATAAATAGAGCTCTCAGTCTTTCGACTCTAGGCCTAGTCTCGACCCTTTTTCCCTGAATCAACTTAATTCATTACAATACTATTTAAATTAAACAAAAATTATTTTTATAAATCATTTTAGTTCCATATTTGTATTAAAAATGGCTTCGTGGTCGAAAGAAAAAGTTCTCGAGTTTATCGAAATTTACCGGTCACATGAGTGTTTATGGAAAATAAAATAAAACAAAAAACTATAGATACAGACTGATGAAAGAAACAACATATCAAAGCATAGTTATTTCGTAAAAGCATTTGATTCTGAAGCGGACAAAGATACAATTTTAAAAAAGATAAGCAACTTGCGCGGCTCTTTCCGAAAAGAGGTGAGAAATTTGAAGTTTTGTAGCTGTCTGGAGCCGGATCTGAGGACACGTGCCAGCCAAAATTATGGTATTTTCACAACCTATTTTTTTTTTTTGAGAGACCAAGAATACCCAGATCTTCATGCTCCTCACTGAGTGTTCATCCCAATAAAGAAGCAAGAATAACACAGGGAACACAGGATTTGCAGGTAAGTCAATGCATATGTTCTGCTTGTTGTCTTTCAATTGTCTATGCCCTAAGTTACAATGTATTTTTTTCAAGCTGATAATATTGGTGACCAGCATGATTCATAATTGATAACTATAGAAAAAATGATACCGATGAGAATTAGAAAAAGGAAGAGGAGTGGTCGTGATTGTAATTATTCATTTCTTTAATGAAAATGGCAATAACTGCAACAATAGAAAATCTATCTCATTATGCAAGTTTAATGCACCTGTCTTTTCAAGTCATTATGGTATAGCATGGTAACATCGCATAACATAGTTCATACCGGTTCTCCTATAAATGTGATCCTAGTTATCGTGTCATCAAGTAGAAAGACAATATTGGAAGGGAAAAAATAACAAGGTTGGATGAGAAAATTCAGAAAAAAAAAATTGATTAAGATGAAATAAATATTCCGTTTGAGAATGGTTTAAAAAAAATTAATTGAATTAAAATTCATCCATTAAGCAAAAAGTGTTTAAATTAGGCCTATTGACCACTTACAACGTACGGTTATAAATTGATCTTCAGAAAAAAAATGACCAATATAAGATTTATCTCTAAATTCATCATCCACTGCTTTTGCTAGGTTCAAAATGAGATTGAGTTAAAAAAAACTTTAAAAATCATCCCTACCGGATATGTAAACATTACATGAAAAAGTATTTACAAGACAAAATAAGAGGCTGAATGACAGAAGTGTGAAGCAAAAATTGTTTATAAAAAGTGAATTATGATTGTATTCCTTTTCCTAGAGAGGAAACTGTCTTTGTCATCATTGTTACTTTATTATTTTTACATACACCAAGACAATATATCGAGGGTCGCAACGTAAACTATCGTAAGTCGATTTTTTTTTCAGAAATCGAAAATTTTCGGCAAAATACAGACAATTACCATGCGCATGTTGTGACAAAACCTCTGAGTCATATCATTAATTATGACCTCGTAATTACAATCAATTAAAATATCGTATCTTGAGCTCCGTGAAAATCCACAACGTATACTATCGTAATTTGACTTACTATAGTATACTTGAGATATTTTAGCTCATAACTCGAGATACGATAGTATGCGGCTGTAAAATTCTGAAATTAAATTTTCTGATTATTTTAGAATATAATTATAGTAGAGCTGTTGGTAATTGCAATTGCATACTGGAGATCTATATTACTTATGAACTGTATTTTTGTAAGCCAGTGTTATTCTTGAGGAAAATAAAGACATTGTATGGGATAAGGTGTCATTTATTTTAGCCACAGAAATTACTACTTATTTATTTCTACATTCATTAAAACCACTTATTGCCTGTTTTTGCCGATCACGAGAAGCTCTAGAAGCCTAACTACACTACCTGACGTTTGAAAGAAGGAATTGGTTAGCATTAAAATTATTTCTTGTTTAAAACACAATGTATTTTTTGCTTCTTTGTACCAAAGATAAAGAATAAAGAATATGGATGAAATTCAGAGCATGTTGTGCGATGGTTCACTTGTCACGAAGTAGACGTAATACACTGGCTGTGTCCATAAAGAGCCATTAGCCATCTTTCGCAGATTGAGTTACGTACCGTAACCATGAGTCATAACGTAACAAACACGTGGTTTCCCTAGTGACGTGTGCAAATCGGCCTGCGTTGTTTACATCGGAAGCCGCAAGCGAGCGTTAGGCCTGGTCAGTTTGGTCAGCTGTTTAGATCAGTGAAATCTGCTGCTGCTGCTATAACTGTCTCGGATCATGTGATTGTCATGTAATGTAACTGTGTGAGCATTCAGTGGAGCAGTGGAAACACACTCTCCATAGCGCGCTTGCACCTGGTCCAGGCTAGTACTCAGTACCGGTAGCATTAGAGCATCGCTGGCAGTCATCGTGTAACAATTACATAACTGTTACATTCACGGTGAGAGGGCTAGCATGTTTGCGAAAAGCGATTCTGCTACGCACCGCTGGGTGGGAGGAGTTTATGCAAATGATGTCGGCCAGTCTAAAAATATTACGTCGTAGTATAGCTTAAGACGGTATTTTTTTTTTCTCCTGTCATTTTTACTTTGATGTAGTACTAATGAAAACTTGTTGAATTTTTCCTTCCCAGCCAGGGCTTTTATAAACTGATTTAGTTAAGATACTTTTTCCCTGCTTTTAGCTTAGACGCTTTGTTTTCCAGCATGAAAAAATATTTTCTGACAAATAATCCCATTTCTTTTCAATACTTCATATACGCACAATTTGAATGAAAATCTTTTTTGTATTTTCTTTTTCAATTTGTTTTCTCCATTTTTATAATAATTCTGATCATGATATCATGGTTAGAGATCACAAAAGGCGGAGATGCAAAGACCTGAACTTAAAGACCACGAAGAGAAACTGGAAGAGATACTTCCGAGCCTTAAACTAGAGATAGTCATGGACAGGTAAGAAAAAGACCCGGAACACTGAAGTATTGATGTGCGCAAGAACAACATAGATCAAGAACTGAAGATTAAAAAAAAGGGAGGGGTGTAAAAAAACATGTAATAAGTCCTGTCATGGTATTATATTTTGAGATCACAGAGGCAGAAGCCGCAAAGACCAGTCCAGGAGTTTAGGTCCAGGAAAAATAGCTGGAAGAGAGCCTAGGCCTGTAAAGCTAAGGATCTCCATGTTCAGGAGACAAGATAAGAGAAAGAAAAGACCTGGAGGACTGAAAAATTGAGTCATTCAAGAACTACATGGACCAGGAACACTGATGAGTCGTAATTCGACAAAACACATCCTAGAATGTGTCTGTGGATGAGTGAAAAAAAATATTGTTCCCTTATGCAAAAATTTCTCCTTAAAAATGATTGATAATCTTGAACGGGAGAGAGGATTCCTCCATTCTCCCTAATTAATAAGAGGTTTAATCGTAGGTTTAAAACAGACAACAGCCGAAAAAAAAATAGTTTGTTCAGTTATATTTATTGTATTATTAGATAGATTTTCTACAAATGTCCAGCTTTACTTTTATCTAAATCTGTAAAGTATGTTCTATTTAGATATATACGAAAATCTATGTCACTTCTTGCTCTTGAATCAAATAATTTTGTGTAATTCTTATCATAAACTGTCTTTAAATTATATCTGATTTATTTTAAATACAATATATTTAAAATTTAACAAATACCTAGTCTTTATTAGGCTCAGGTTTCACCTCCATATTAATCTTTCTTGTGATTCCTTTTCAGAAGTAAAACGTGGGACCTTTTTTCAATCCTCAAAACTTTCATAGCATCCAGTTTCTATTTCTCTTCATACCGCATTTAAAGAGCACAAGAAAAAATATGTTTACCGGAGCAAAAGCCTAATTAATGAACGTTATAAAAAATCTGATGTGAATTATCGAATGTGTTTAATTGTAATGCAATGTTAATTGCAAGTCAAACAGATTAAAGCTAATTTAACAGGCAATGATCTTATATGTATTTTCTCTTTTAATATATATATACTTAACAATGTCATATTCGTTTATATCAATTACATAAATTCCATTGATGTTATTTTTAAAACACTCTATTATGTGTCTTAGAGTTAGACCCACCATACCCACAGAAGGAATGCTAGGCGTTGCACAAGATAATTAGGGCCTATATGTTCAAGGCATTCTGCGCTGTATTTCTTACATACCACATACACAGTGGGAAAACAAGGGGTGGGCGAAAGTTTCGGAAATTTTGGGCTCACGCGGTCACCGGGTCAATACACTGAGCGACATGTCGCGACATATTGCATCAGCCAGTTGACTCAGTCGCGTTTATCGTGCGAAAAAACGTATAGGGTAAAAGCAAAACAATGGGAGGAAAAAGTGAAAACCCAATGACAGCCACACGCCCAAATGAGCATATAAACCAGATAGTTTTTTGTTTCTTTTTTATTTTTTGTTTCTAATGCTGAAACTGGTTGAATACGGTCCCACGTTTGTTGCCTCAACAATGTCTTGTTCTAGATTTAGTTAGTTACAAGCTAGAGGTCATACACAGAGAAAACGCGGTCCAACATTGCTCTTCGATCCATTGGCTACCTTTCAGGTGGCCGGCGTTTTGGACTTTGTTGATTTTGTCGGTTAAATCGATCCAGGAAAAACAATTTTGTCTGAATGGTGGACATTTGAATAAATCGACACTCTATAGCCAATCGACGAAATACATCCTAGAATGTGTCTGTGAATGAGTGAAAAATTATTTTGTTTCTTTATGCAAAAATTTCCCCTTAAAAATGATTGATAATCTTGAACGGGAGAGAGAATTCCTCCATTTTTCCTAATTGATAAGAGGTTTAATAGTAGATTTAAAAAAAAAACGAAAAACATTTGTTCAGTTATATTTATTGTAATTTTAGAAAGATTTTCTTAAAATCTTTTATTTTACTTTTAAATAAATCTGTAAAGTGTGTTCTACTTGGATGATTACCAAAATCTATGTCAGATTTTAATGAGATTAAATTAACTCTTGAATACTTTTGTGAAACAGTGTGTATTAGAATTTTTTTTTTTTTTTTTTTTTTTTAATAATTTGCATGTCTCTGAATAAACTCTGTATAACACTCTGCATAACTCCTGCATTCAATACATTCAGAGTTTACGTAAATGTTTATGTTATTCATTAAGTGATTTAAATTCATTGTACAGAGCTTACCATCCGTCATTTTTATATTAGTAATTGATATTACTTTTAACCACTCTACAGAA
Source organism: Elysia crispata (assembly GCA_033675545.1). Lineage (NCBI taxonomy): Eukaryota > Metazoa > Mollusca > Gastropoda > Plakobranchidae > Elysia > Elysia crispata. The sequence continues at coordinate 1,966 of JAWDGP010002420.1, read as the reverse complement.
TAAATATATTTGTGGATTAAATCTACCACAACCTGGGAAAAAATGTCTTTCTCTTTACTTGCTTGTTAAATCACAATAAAATCTATCTGTCCCTTTCACAGATAGAACTTTGTTATCAGGTTGTACTTACTTCTAACGTCATTGTCGGATTTCTACTTAAAATATTTTAAATTTATATCTTTTTTTTCAAAGGACAAATCACAAATATCATTTTCGTCCCTTTTCACCAACTTTCCCTTTTTCCAACTGACTTCAATTTTTTTTTATCTATAACCCGACGTAATAATACAAAATCATTACTGTAAATTCAAACCCTAGCTTTTTATCTCCATAAACCAGCAAAATAATACAAAACCATCACTGTAGAATCGGATTCTAGCGTTTCTATCTCTCTAAACCAGCTTAATAATACAATTTCATCACTGTAGAATCAAATTCTAGTTTTTCTATCTTCATAAACCTTCAAAATAATAAAATATCATCACTGAATTCTAGTGTTTCTATCAGTATAAACCAGCATAACAATACAAAATCATTACTTTAGAATCGATTTCTATTTTTTTTCCTGTATAAACCACCATAATAAATCAACATTATCAGTGTATAACCGAATTCAAGTGTTTCTATCGCCATGAATTAACATAACATCGAATACATGTGTTTCTTTCTCTATAAATCAGCATAGTAAAACAAGACCATCTCTACAGAAACGAATACTTGTGTTTTTATCTTCATATGCCAGCATAATTATACAATATCATCACTGTAGTATCCAGTTTAGATTAGTGTAGGGAAGGAAACCCTCTTTGATCTCTTTGATCTCTCTTTGGTCATTCTGGTAGTGGTACTTGTCGAAGATGAAGAAGAAGGAAAACAACAACAACAACAACCAGAAGAACGGCTTTGACGATGAAGATCACCAGAATACGATTGGTGATAGCCTGATAATTACAAGATTGTAAGAGTTGAAAAGAACCGAACAAAATGGCCATGCTGGCTTAAACTTCGCTGTGTCCCCAAAGTCTTACAGCTAGATACAAAAAACATTTTAAAGTGTTTTCAAAGAAACACTTTTTTTTTTAATCTAGAATCTACATCTAGATCTTCTCCTCAGTTTGGCAAAAAAGATACTGGGATCTAGAAATTAGCTTTGTCACTGCAATTTGTCGAGCCTCTAGTTCTCTGTCTGTCTATTTGATTGTCTCTGTCTCTCACACTCACACACACACACACACACTCTCTCTCTCTCTCTCTCTCTCTCTCTCTCTCTCTCTCTCTCTCTCTCTCTCTCTCTCTCTCTCTGCTAATGTACCGTTCATCTGTTCATCACCTCACTCTCTCTTTCTACTTGTTAGTAAAATTTAATGCTCTCAGCATTAGCTAGGAGTCTCATCTATCAAAAATATTCCGTGCTCTGCTTGTCTTTTTTTTTTTTAATGTTACATTTATCGCCCTTTCTCCCTCTATTTTGTGTCATTAATGGGTGGAGTTCATTGTTTTACCTTAATTTCCGGTCAGTTTTTCGGTTATTTTCCTTTAAATTTGTTTATTTACCTCTCTGTTCCTTAGACCTCAGATTCTATGTTCTTTTTTAATAGAACCCTACGGCCCTATCCCTTTAAATGCCTCGGCGGACACATTGAAATTAGGCTATTTATAGAGGTACAAACACTATAATTCGATTCCACAGTGACGATATTGATTATAGGCTTTTTATAGAGTTCGAAAGAGGAGAATTCGATTCCACGGCGGCATACTTGAAATTATGCTATTTATAGAGATGGAAAAAATAGAATTTCCCGGTGGCAATAATTAAATTATGCTATTTCTAGACATCGACAAATTAGACTCCATTTTGAAATTATGAGATAGAAACATACAGTTCGATTGCAATTTATAGAGATTGCCAAAATAGAAGTAGCCGGCGGCCATATTGGAATTATGCTACTTAAAGAGATTGCCAAAT
>JAWDGP010002419.1:0-14310 GCA_033675545.1 Elysia crispata | reverse complement strand
CTCTCTCTCGACACTACTCTCTATCTCTCTCTCACAAACACACACACACACATAGCATCCTTCAATACCTCTATATCTCTTCTCTTTGCATTCACATTCCTTTGAGCTACATTTCCTTCTTTTCGTATGTACGTGTCGTGAAAGGATCTGTACCCCCTTTGACGTTTGGATTTTTTTTTAAATCTCATTGTGATAAGACTTGATAAAAAAGAGAAGTTTGAAAAAATTCCAGTGCAATAAAAATAATGTGTCCAGTACCTCTTCAAGGCACTTATACGATGGCTAAAAAAGGTGGGGGAAGGGGAGGAGTATGGGGAGCTTAGAATTGTTTTAGGGTCCAGTTATCGAAGTAGCGATGCCATGATCACGTGCTTGCTTCCCCCAAAAAATTCTAAAAAAAAAAAATAGTGCAAAAATCTGTGTATTTTGGCAGTTGTTTTAAAGCTATGACTATTTGTATCATTATATTATAAACATGATTTGTTCATCTTGGACTATTTCTGTCCGAGTGGAAGCTCAAGCACCCAACAGATTGCAATTTCACCCAAGAAATTTGCAAGTGTTCTTATTTTTCATGTTGAAAATGAACATAATGAGAAAATTTATGTCAGAATGTTTGCAATTCCTGAAGACATTAAGACTAAGATAAATTAAAACAAAAAGCACAGTTCAAAAACAAAATTGGAGTTCAAGAACACACCCAGCGATTGAGGGGTGGGAGGCAGAGCAAACTGAAGTGCTCTCGAGCCATTTGAGATTTAGTAAAGTGCATATTAAAAACAATTCTCAAGATCTGATGAAGTATTTCATACACAATCATACTCTGTAAGACAAAATGAGGTGTTATTGACAAATTTGGTGATTAGAAGTACAGAAAAAAGGAAAAAGAAAACAATCGAAATGACAAAAAAACACTATGTTATTACTAATGCCCGTAATCATAAGAAAAACATGTAAAAGACAAAAACAAAAAGGACGACGAAAAGCAAAACAAAACAACAACAACAACATTAACAAACAAACAATAACGCAAGGGAAAGAAAGAAATAAGGAAATGAATTAAAAGGGTAAAAAAATTAAGATTTATCCAAGGCGCACAATAACTAAATAGTTATGAAAAGTAAACTACTTATTCAACTTTTTTTTTTATCTATTTAAAAAAGCCATATCTCAAAAAAGTAAATAAATCTATTTCAGTGTTAATATGACAGTGGAAATATTCATTCTTCTACCTTCTTAGGCTCTACTTGAGGAGAACAAAAAAGTTTTTGATGTAAAGTATATTTTTTGGTAGGAAAGAAAGCCAGTTTAAACATTCCATGGGTATGACAAACTTAATACAAATGGTCTGACTCTGGTGGGGTAGAATACATAGTTCAATTGCAACGCATCAATCAACATCTAATTTGATGGAGCATACTTGCCTGAAAGAAAGAATAAATTACAGATTGGAGAAGGAAAACAGACAGAGAGAGAGAGATAGAGAGACAGACAAAGAGAGAAGGAGGGACAAACAAAGCAAGACAGAGAAAGAGAAAGAGAGAGTGGAAAAAAGGGGGGGGGGGGGGGGCATTGTATAAACATGCATAGATTATAACAGCCTACCAGCATATATATTCTATTATATCTTTTAGACAAATTAAAATAAAAGAAAACTCATTACCACTTAAATAATGCTTCCAAGAGTCCATGAGCGCTAGCTTTTGTATTTTGTAAAATTAGGGCAAGCATGGCATTCAGTTTGATGGAATCGTCGACAAGTAGAAATAACTGAGCCAACAAACATTTTTATCAAAACACAATCCATCCAATCTTTTTGTTAAAATAATTGACATTATTTTAAACAAAACCGATTCATAGAGCTTTTTTTTTTAATCAAATAAACAATAATTGATTACCATACCTAAAATCCTAGCCTCTAAATTTAACGAGATTCTGCTTTATCCAGACAAGCTAGGTCATAAGTCTCGAAACAATAAATAAAAAGAAAAAAATACGCATTAAGGTTATGGGCCATTTGAGATTCAGAGGTGAACAAAGCTGTGTACAAAATATAAAACAATAAAAACAGTCACCATTGTATGTTTTTTAAATATTTTCTTTTCATACAGCAGTCTGCTCCCACATTTATGCCAGATCTGAGTTAATAGAATGAATCAGCATGTAGGACATGGATACAATCAAATTAATCAATGGGTTATGCTGGTCCATATTTTTATATTAACTGAGACAGATAAATTTAAGCAGCATTAATTTTCGGAACAGATGGTTACTTGTATGGTGGATGGAAATTTATTTGGTATCAAAATATATAAAAAGTTACGTTCCTTCGATACGCCTCACATTTCCATAAAGGCAGGTTGAGGTGATGAATTGTCTTTGTAGTAGGATATACTTGCTAAAATTATGGATTCATAATGATATAAATAGATCGTCAAAGATTTCTAACCTTGTAAAAGTAAACAAGAATGCTTTAATCAAAGATTTTGGAAATTCCTTTGCTCAAGTTGCGATATTTCGGAAGTAAAGAGGAATCGATAAGACTTTTTAAAAAAAAAAGATTAGAAAACCCAGGTGGATGTATATATATATATATATATATATATATATATATATATATATATATATCGATACACAACAAACCTTGTAAAGTGGAGAGAAAATAAGGTCTTCTAGCGCTCCTTTGGACGTTGTGGACTACGTGATCGCCATCTTGATTTTGCTCGTTCCTGTGGCTGTTGGGATATGGTACGCCGTTATGGACGCCAATAGGTCGACAAGGGAAGAGTATCTCCTCGGAGGTCGTCAGATGTCTATGCTTCTTGTCACTAGTGCTGGGGTTATCGGCGCGGATCGGTACCTTACCCGCGGCACGCTGCGACACTCAAGGCACATCGAGTAGATTCACGGGTCGCGATACTGTGCCGTGCGGTGCCGTGGTATCCGTGCTAGCTTCTCAACGGCACATCCGTACCGTCGACCTCAAACTGATTTTATACATAAAAAAAAACATCGTGCGCGGCGTGCAGACAATAGGCGACATTTTTTTGTTTGTTATAGACCTTCCCGCCAGACATCACTCAGCAGGCAGCACGACTCTCTGGCGGCGAGTGTCAGCCCTGTGTAAGGAAAATCTAGGGGAGGGGGAAGGTGGAGAGGGAGAGGAAGGAGTAGGATGCAGCAATGAAATGATAACAAAAAACATCAACAGGTGAAAATAGAGCCTTTACAGAATTAGACCGCAATCAATGAGAGGTTTGTTTTATGCACCCTACACCGGTCTGTTCATTCTTCTCTGCTCTGGTGCATTAGAATCATCCTCTCTTTTTTGTTTTGTATTTACTTATTACATTCCCGTCCCTAAGGTTTATTGCACTTTAAAATAACGACTTGATACTATTTCAATGAAATCGCTTTCCGTTAATTAAATAATCATTTTTCCTTCTGATTGTATTTTTGTTTAATGAGCACAATTTAGTTACTGTTGTCCTTTCATTTTTCTGTGAATTTTCATACTTAATAACTCTCAGTTGCAACAGCACGCTCAGGTTATAATTTTTATTCTTGTTATAAAAAAAAATATCAGATCCATGTTATAATTATGTATTATTCGTAAATGCATAAACTATTGTCTCGCATCATCTCTGCTTACATGTTTCTGTTTTAATTCCTTCAATTATAGAGTTTTGACTTCAGTCAGTCTATTTTTAAATTGGATTTTAATTGTGGTGTTAAAAAGTTCTTTTGTTACTGCTTTATCTAGTCCCAACCCCGCTCATTAAGCCACAGGCCAGCTTTTTCCCTTTACACTCTGCAGCTGAAGTCTAATTTATATTTTTAGAGATGACCGACACTACACCTAAGGATGTGTGTGATACTGTAGACTGTGGACTAGCGGCATGTGTGTATGTCTGTGTGTTTACAAAGTGCCGGGAAGTGTTAGGGTGTGCCGTTTCATTTGCTACTCGATCACTCGAGAGCCGTCACCTGCATTCAGTGCCGAGTCCCTAGATTTCACTTGAGGCCCTCGCATCGGAGATTACCGCCCCACGGATCAGGATGTGCCTTGCCCGCGGCAACCTGAGCCACCGGACCCGATACTCGACGGGTAATAAAATACTGGGTAGACCCCAGCAATCTAAAACCGATTGGAAAAGATCTACGCGTTATAGTGTAAAATGTAAGTAAAGAATCAAAAAAATTTTTTCTAGATATTGGGCCTTATGTATACCTGTGTTAAACTTTTCTTCCTTTTATACTTATAATAAATATTAAATCACATTTAAAAGAAGTTGTAAATTTTTTTTTTGTCTGACTCTGTTAAAATCTATGACGAAGATGAATCTGTAAATAATTTGTCTTTCATTTACTGTAACATAACATGTCATGCAGAATCTGCCACAATGTGTTTGACTGGTGGGAGAAAAACCGCCATAAAATAGTTTTCTTGGTTGGATATTTTTTTTTCATGTGCGGGACGTACTGAATAAATATTTTTTTCTAAATCACATTAAACTGGAGTTATAATCAAGACGATTCTATCTTGTGTTCCTTAAATAACTTTCCCATCTCTCTTCCTACCTATCAATAGGATATGTTTGTGTAGTAAAGATTTACGCGAAAGATCCATGACTTTTTGTCCATATATTCATACAAGCCCCTCTTTCATGCTATCGCTTTTACTTCCTCTCATACCAATATAGATTTCTACATAAGGAAAGAGGATGATAAAGTAACTATGCTTTTTCGACCTTTCCTTCTTTAGACAAAAACATAAAAGGAATTTTCTAGCTCTTATTATGCGATAATCCAAGATCGAAATTTATGTTTATGTCTTTGCATGCCTCAAAAGTTTAACACGTTGTTTGTTAGATTTTCGAGGACCTGTTTCGTACATCACGTCGTTAGAGTTATTGCAGCTCGACGTCTCCATATTCCAAAATTTTCGGAGAAACGGGAACATGAATTGCGCCTCACTTGACCTTCTGGTCCGGGCGCCATCTTTATTTTTGTTCTGACGGTCGAAGCGCTTGGTAAAGAGGCTAATACCAAGACCAACTGATACGCAGACTAGGGTACCCAGCAAGCTATACCACTCATAACTGATTCTGTACAGCACGAAGATGTCAGGATCGCTCTCACGCGTTAAATTTACTAGAATAGTGTCATTCATCGTTGCATTGTAAAATACGAAGGCCTCGCTGTTGTTAAGGTTAGTTTCCAAAATTGGCTCCGTCGAGTTAGTGAAGAAAGCCCATTCTGAACACCGAGCCGTCCCTATTGATGGTAGAGTCTTCGGTGGTGTTCCATACACTTTTCTACCAAAACCAATCCAAAGGTTAAAACTGAGAGAAACTGCAGCTCCAACAAGAGCTCCATACTTGTTGGCCCACGGGAAAGAGGCTCCCATTAGGAAAATTCCAAGAATTGGAGAACCAAACGCGCCAAATACAGTAGTGGCCATTTGGATTACAGACCCTTCCAAACGGGTCGTCAAATAGGCGAGGCCTATAATCAGACCTCCATAGGCCGTGACAATGAGTTTTGTGATAAATATCACAGTCCCTTCCCTCAATTTGCGAAGAGGCCACCTGAGGAGATCCTCCACGGTGTTGGCTGCCAAGGCATTCAGACCTGCGAGGAGAAAAAGAAGAGAAAACAAGTATTGAAATTTGAGATGAAGTTAAGGTTTAGAATCCTATCATTTTACAAGTCACAAAATGATAGTTGACTTGTTGCTGCGTTTGGGTAGCACAACAGAAATGTTTAGCTGACGACAAAGACACCATGAAGCCCCCCCCCCCCCCAAACCTTACCTGCGCCAAAAAAAAAATGTTGCAATATATAGCTATAGTAATATAGCAAAGATAAAAATCGTAAAAGAGCTATATGTGTTTGTTTTATTGAGGTGTTATTCCTGAAATACTGACATTTCTTTCTTGATATTCTGCAAAGTTTTTTATGACATCCTGCTGGTTAGATAAAAGAAACATATGGCTGGATTGAGCAGCGACTGTAAACGGGACACCAAAGAGAAGACGCAAATGAATAACAGATAAACAAACTAATAAATATTGAATGAGTAAACGAATAATATTAAACGAACCAAAACATACGATGGGTAAATATAAACAAGATCAACCAATCAATCAGCGAATAAATCAATAAATTAAACAGTTATTCATTCCATCAATCAGACAACCAATCAATAGCAAAAGCAACCAACATGTCTAACAAACAATCAATCAATCAATCGATCAATTTAATGAACAAACTATCAATCCATCCATCAATCAAGGGCTTTACCGATTAAAAAAATAAATAAAAATAAAAAAACCCTTACCCGAGGAGAGTGTGCTGATTGATCCGCAGCACAAGATGGCCACATACAGACCCCGCATTCCTGGCATGTCGCTCATCGCATGCAGCACGAAGAATGGCGCGAGCTGGTTGCGGTTGGAGATGAGGCCAGCCTAAACACAGAGGAAGAATCAATCTCTACAGGGTTTGTAACTCCGTCATTGGTAATCATCACCTTATAGGACTGGCGATTGGGGATTTTTTATTTATTATTTTGCATGTTGATGAATGGTAAAATATGGTTCAATGAGGCAAAATTAATTATCTTGATTAATTACAGAGATTTCCGATCAATGATCATTGATCACTAGATATTAACTTTCAATATCTAAATTGGTTCAAATCTTCTTTACAAAAATGTTGCGGTAAGCCGCAACTTAAGTCAATAGAATGCAATTTGCAACGGTTTACAGGAATTTCGCAAGTCAGGCATCATCTGATTATTGATGTAGACGGAGCATACAACTCTTTTGGTTTCATTTTTCATATTTTGGAAGGGCTTGTACTTTTTTATCTATAGTGTATTGTTATCATATGAAATACTCCTATTAAAGGCAATATTCCTGCTTTGTTGTATTGGGTGTTTTTAGTTTTTTTAAATTGATCAAAAACTCACATTAGAAGCTACGGTTATAGACACTATAGTGACCGAAACTGAGCATTACACGGACTTTCGACCAAGTCAGTTATCGTCCAAGAAATACATAGAAGGGGATCAATCTGTATAAGTTTTATATCTATGATTGGGAATTAAAATCTGAAAGATGAGGCACTTGGGGAATAACAATGAATTTTATAGTGAAATTACTTTATATATATATATATATATATATATATATATATATATATATATATATATAAATTTATAAGTGGGCGAGTAATACTGTAAAGCATATATTCTGGTTACCAGTAGAACAAGCATTAAATATAAGATTTTTGATTCTCTTTTATAAATGTCTAAATGATACTGCGCCTAAATATTTGTTAAATCTGAGTTTTATGCGTTACCTCGTATGGATCGCATTCCTTCATGGAGAAATAAGCGAAGATAAGGAGTCCGAAAAAGCAGAAAACAATTCCGTACACTACAACAAATAGTGTGAGGCTGAGGTAGGCCACTTTAGCACCGTGTAGAGTCTTGATCGAGCTGATTCTCTGCAGAGTTGACTGACTAAAGCCGTGCACCAACCTTGACAAAGATGCAACGAGACGGCAATGACTCGGGATTGTAGAGGTATTTCAAAATGGAAGGCAAAGATGGAGTACTACACTTCATAACTCATCAACTTTAAAAACAAACGATTTTTACAGTTAGACTACCTAGATTGAATCTAGTTAAAATTGACGAACTTTAACGGACAAACACCGGCTTACAGTTATTTGAAAAGACGACATTGATGCTAAAAATTTTGTTATAACGCATTTTTTTCCCGTTTTTTCCGCGACTGATGTAACTGTTTTTTTGTTTTTTTTTCTTTATTTCAAACGGTTACTACTAGCCACATAGTTATGTAGAACGCATTGGTTTTAGCGGCAATATTTTGTAACGGTTTAGGTTGCTCGGCGCACAATCTATTACTTATCGCTTAATGTTATAGTCAAAAAAGAGAGCAGATTCTTAACAAAGCAGCATTATTCCTTGTGAAATTGCATGCCCATTGGCTGTATATATAAAGGGTATAATTTATGATAAATTACTTAAAGGCTCTGCTTGTTCACGTTTTCTCTATCATCCGTATGAGGACATTTTATTTCTTAATTTTTGACTTTTTTTTTTGAAGGATGAAAGGTTATCAAAATCTGGAATATCTTTCATAAGGGACTAAACAGTTTCAATTTTTACCTGTAGAATGATGGATCTCGCTTGATGAAAAAAGAAATGTTTGAATATAAGTCAAAACAAATTATATATCATTCTCCAGTCCTCGGAACATGCTATATTTCACTAATTAATAATCTTGATAGATGAATGAAGAAATTTGACTATTGAATCATTACACAAATCAATCGATCCCTAATGTATTGGTTCTTGGTCTCACCAAATGAAACAATGCGCTACGGTCACCCCCCAGATGCTGTGACGGAAGGTGAGGTCTGCAGTAAATCTGTTCAGATCAAGTCGGCCGCCGACCTGTGCTAGACTAAAAATATTTCCCACGCCACCAGTCTCCACACATCCTGCAACGACAAGAAAATGAAACAATCTGAACTAATGTTAGATCGCTTACTTCAGACAAACACTCTCCACACGTCATGTAACGATAAGAAGTAGAAACAATCTGAATTAATGTTAGCTCGCTTACTTCAGACAAACACTCTCTACACGTCATGTAACGACAAGAAGTAGAAACAATATGAATTAATGTTAGCTCGCTTACTTCAGACAAACACTCTCTACACGTCATGTAACGACTTCACAGAAGTAGAAACAATATGAATTAATGTTAGATCGCTTTACACTTCAGACAAACACTCTCCACACGTCATGTAACGACAAGAAGTTAGAAATAAAATCAAAATAGAAAAGTCAGATCGCTTGAAAATTTATTTCAGGTGGATTCACTTGAACAACAACAAAAAAAGACAACCGTTATGCGGGAATACTAAGAATAAGATAGCACGAGATTGAAAAGTTATGTTTTGTGGTGGAAACCTTTTACCATATCGGGCTAACAGGACAAACAGCACGAAAAAATGGGATTTGGTTTGGAAGAATGTTGCAAAATGTGGTTTTAAATGAACTCAAGTCAATAAGATTAGTAGAAGCTAATTTTGGTAAAAAATCCAAAATTTTTTTTACATATCTTTATACATTCAGTAAAAGTATCACCTGAGGATTCCTAAAATAAACCATACAGGCCAATGTCACCTAAGAAGAACAAACTTTTATAGTAAGTGTAAGAGTGAGCCATATCATTTCTACTCATTTTGCAGAGTTAGGACAAAAAATATATTCTTTTACTGTGTAGGCTTGAATCAAAAAGTGCCGCGTTCTAAGTACAATTCTGCCCTAACTATGACCAAAATTTAAAAGAAATAGATCATTATAACTCAAACATGCAAACGTTGTTTCTTTTTTAACAGCGATGACTATGCCTGCATATTAGGAAGCCTCGCACATCACTTAAAATAAACGGGCAGCTACGAAGTTCATCAAAGCAATGCACCTTTTGTTGTAATGCAGAGCTTTCTGTTTAGACTTTAAACCCTGTCCCTGCAAGACTTTTACACTGTAGACGTCTAAAAAGTGGTCATTATAATCCTTATATTTCTAATGCAAAAATAAAATTCTTGTTCTTCATATCTCTTCAAGGTGTATCATATTTAATTGGTATTATTTACTATTAGTTGATGTAAATTGAACGAGTGAAGACTACAAAGAACTTTCTGAATTAACTCAGCAATATATGCATGATTGCTGTTGCGTAGAAATGTCATGAAAATATGGGCCAGAAATTTGAAATCCTCTGTTTTATATACGGGTGATAATTACCCACCATGTATGTGTATGCATAGTAAAAATCAATGGCATACTGTCAAACGCATAAAATGTAGATTGTTAGGTGAGGGTGACACATCCGAAAGCTCAGTACAATAGCACTTAATTTTTATTTATGAAAGTAGCATTTGCATACACCTCAGGCTAATATGACGCGTCTAAGCTAGAGTTAAAAGGATCTTAATATATGGTACTGTTACCTTCAAGTTTGACCTGGAAATCTGTTAAGTGCACCATTTCCTTTAAATTTGACATAGGATATAAAACGAAATTTATCATTACGTTTTTACAGTGACATCGGACGTAAAACGAATTTTCCATTACCTTTCAAAGAAACATCGGATAGAAAACGAAGTTTACCATTAACTTTCTGAGTAACATTTGGCATAAAACAAAATTAATCATTACCTTTCACAGTAACATCGGACATTAAACGAAGTTCACCATTACATTTCAGAGTAACATTGGACATAAAAAGAAGTTTACCAGCATAACGTTTCATAGTAACATTGGTTATGAAACGAAGTTTACCATATCCTTCAGAGTAACATTGAACATAAAAAGAAGTTTAGTATTACCTTTAATGATAATGATGGACATCCCTATGCAGATGACTATTGTCTGGAACACATCAGTCCACACGACACTCTTAAATCCACCGATGGCTGTGTACAAGGTCCCCACAGCTCCGAAAAGGGCGATAGACACCCATAGAGGAACGTTAGCAGAGGCCTGATTTAAGAAGAGATAGGTTTATCTTTTTATTTGATTTCTTTTCTTTTTATATTTTACATATACTGATGTGGGATTGGTAGTTAATTTATATATTGACTACTAGTTGGTTAATCATAATGTGATTGATCCATTGATTGATTGATTACCTGGTTGATTTATGGTCATATGACAGATTTGTTTCACGGATTGATTGATAATTAAGATCGATAAAAGATGGATTAGTAGAAAATATCAGAATGTTTTATTACTTGATCGACTGCTTAATTCATTGATTAATTGATTGCAAAATGAGTGACTTATCTTTTGAATGGTTGATTGATTGGAAAAATTACAAAGTGACTGATTGCTCGATTGGTTGATGATCCGTAAAAGGTTTAATATTTTCCAAGCTGTTAATTAGTTGTCTAATAATTCATTAATTTCCTACAAACTGATTGATTCGTGTATTCATAATCCATTTATTGTGAGTTCTAACTGTTGAAAGAATATCGTTGCCTACAACGTTTTCAAAGCATCTTGTTAAATTTGTTTATTTATATTTTGTTGTGGCTATTTTGAAAAAAAAAAAAAAAAAAAAAAAGGATGCGCAGATATTTAAGCTTTCAAACGGTTTCTAAATGGCTAATGAGAGTAAAATTTCATGAAAGTGAAAATGTAACAGACACTGTATTTTTCTATTGTTTCAGAATAAATCTATGAGAAATGGACTTTACAAAAATTAACAATATTTCGACCTTTTTCCGAAAGGCATCGATATAAAGTCTAAAAACTAAGCAAAATTATAGATTACAACCGTGGAACGTTTTTATTGTTTATTTTTTTACATTTGCCCCTTGATTTTCTTTGACCTGTTTAATATCGAGTTGCACTACTTATCAACATTACCCCCAATGCCAAGGCGGGTGAGAGAAGAGCAAGGGCCATGAAGCAGATAGTCGTGACCATGCCTATCATAGTGCTAGCCACACGCACCAACTCTGATTTATATCTGAAACCAACACAAATTTTACATTTATCTTAGTTATAAATTTAATTTCTTTATTATCTTTTTTTTTCCGAAATAGAATAATGTAGTTACATTTCAAACGGACTGTCATTTTAAGGAAAGCTTGGAGAGGGAATACACATTATTATTGCTGTTACTTCAATGTGAAATGCTTTGAGCCGTGCTCGGCACGACAGCTATACGAATACTATTTTGTGTTGGTCGTACTTTTATAACAGTAGATTCTAACTTAAATACTACTGCTACTACTACTATCATTTCCAAAAAATGAAAATTTATTTTAATTTTTAAAAAAAAAAAAATTTTTTTTTTTACTTCAACTACTACTACTACTACTACTACTACTACTACTACTACTACTACTACTACTACTACTACTACTACTACTACTACTACTACTACTACTACTACTACTACTACTACTACCACTACTACTACTACTACTACTACTACTACTACTACTACTACTACTACTACTACTACTACTACTACTACTACTACTACTACTACTACTACTACTACTACTACTACTAATACTACTACTACTACTACTAATAATAATAATAATAATAATAATAATAATAATGCTGCAGCTGCTGCTTAATCTGCTATTATTACAACTACTAATGCACGACAACTTGTAATATTAATAATGATATTGATGATAATAATAATAATAATAATAATAAGAAGAAGAAGAAGAAGAAGAAGAAGAAGAAGAAGAAGAAGAAGAAGAAGAAGAAGAAGAAGAAGAAGAAGAAGAAGAAGAAGAAGAAGAAGAAGAAGAAGAAGAAGAAGAAGAAGAAGAATACATTTCATACTGTCCCTACTATTAATACTATTAAACCTACTAATAAATCTATTCCTTCTACTATTAATATAAATGATTCTTCCCCAAGATCTGTTTTTTTTTTTTTTTTTTAAAAGAGAGAGTGAGAGAGATAGAGACAGACAGACACCCAAAGACATAAAGATATCCTTAATGGCATTTCAAAAACTTTCAAAGAGCCACATGTTATCCTTCCTCCTAGAATCAATTCACCTGAGCTTCAAATATTTGTAAACACTTGTGATGTGGAGAGGGTACATCAGCGGGACGATAGTGAAGGACCCAACGACATAGCTGAGACCCAGACCAAATCCGGCCAGAATGTATATTCCACCATAGAAATAGGCTTCGACAGGGAGTCCAAGCTGGGATATTCCCGACTGCATGTGAGAGTAAAGTATTGAGTCAAGGGAATTCAAAAGATCATTATTACGTTTTACGGTTTTACCACTAAGGAGTGACGAGATTTATGAAAATTACTTCGACTTGCTCAGTTGAAGCCTTTTCACATCGATGTAATAAGGAAAAAAATGAATATATAAAGCTGTGTAGTAAAAATGGTTAACACAAAGCATGTTGATAATTGTGGGGTTGTTTATAATACAGCTAGTAATAATGGCGATAAAATTAATCAAATTGAAGATGATGATGAGGATGATGATGATGGTTATGATGAGGATGATGATGATGATGATGATGATGATGATGTATAACAGCAACAACAACAACAACAACAACAACAACAACAACAACAACAACACAACAACAACATCAAGGACAATAGTAATAACAATAACAACAACAATAAGAACAGTAATAATAAAAATATGTAATTACGATAATTTCCATGGGTTCTAATATTGTAAAACAATATCAATACATTCAACAACGGATATCAAAGTGATATCAGTGCTGGAATAAACAGCGGCGTTAGATCTTTAAAATAGTAAGCTGTATCTACCACGGTAAATTCTATTTGTTTGTTTGAAATCTAATATTCTGTTCTTGTTTTGCTGTATATCAAAATTCATAGGTTTGTTTTGCTGTGTTTTAAAATCTGATACAGATTACAATGCATTAAAGAATCAAACTTTTTTATTCTTTTTTTATCAACTACTCTTTAGTCCACTTACCTGGAAAGTTATAAATAGAGACAGAGTGACAGGAAGCAGAGACATCTGACGACCTCCGAGGAGATATTCTTCCCTTGTCGACCTATTGGCATCCATAATGGCGTACCATATCCCGACAAACACTGGAACCAGCAAAATCAAGATGGCGACCACGTAGTCCACAACGTCCAAAGGAGCGCTAGAAGACATTATTTTCTCTCCACTTTACAAGTTTTGTTGTGTATTGATATATATATCCACCTGGGTTTTCTAATCTTTTTTTTTAAGTCCTATCGATACCTCTTTACTTACGAAATATCGGAACTTGGGCAAAGGAATTTTAAAAATCTTTGATTAAAGCATTCTTGTTTACTTTTACTAGGTTAAAAATCTTTGACGATCTATTTATATCATTATGAATCCATAATTTTAGCAAGTATATCCTACTACAAAGACAATTCATCACCTCAACCTGCCTTTTTGAAAATGTGAGGCGTATCGAAGGAACGTAACTTTTTATATATTTTGATACCAAATAAATTTCCATCCACCATACAAGTAACCATCTGTTCCGAAAATTAATGCTGCTTAAATTTATCTATGTCTCACTTAATATAAAAATATGGACCAGCATAACTACAGGCTGATTCATTCTATTAACTCAGATCTGGCATAAATGTGGGAGCAGACTGCTGTATGAAAAGAAAATATTTAAAAAACATACAATGGTGACTGTTTTTATTGTTTTATATTTTGAATACAGCTTTGT
>JAWDGP010002417.1:15000-22500 GCA_033675545.1 Elysia crispata | reverse complement strand
TAATAATCAACCAGTTGCATTGTTCAGTCAAGACATTTCTGTTACTTCTAGTTCATATTTAGGTGGACATAGAGGTATTGGACAGAAATCCTTCTTGGGCTTTTGAAGCCGACACTCCAGGAGGAGATATTTGCCTATGTCTTTTGATGTGACTTTCGGCAAACTCTATCCTTAACATCAGATTTGGTGGCACAGCCACCATCCCATGAAAATTTGCACTGAAGAGGTGCTTCATAAAATTGGGGGGGAAAAAACCTGTATGTCACCTTGCACATGCAGCGTTTGAATACTTTGAAACATATTCTCATGTTCCCCAGAGGGGCATCAGTTTCGGTAGCTTGACAGAATCCAGAACGGCACCATGGCTGATGACGGGGGACTAACCTCCCGACTCCAGCCTGGATGAAGCCCCAAGTCCCCGTGTGGAAGGGCAGACGGCGGATGGCCGGGGTGAGCAGACCCTCCGCTGGCGGGAAGGTCAAACCTGCCTCCGCATCTGGGGCACCTTGGTTTGTCGCACGCCGAAGAAGGCTCCTGTGCTCAGTGCCATTAAAAAAACAGAAACTCGCCCCGTCCACCTCGTAGTTCGGTCTGCGTTGTTGGCTTTGAGCAACGCAGGTGCCATGTGTCTCACCCCGGCGGAGCACATGAGGTTTTAATCGGCTCAGGCTCGGCAGAGTACGTTAAGTGTTGTACGGACTGCACTGACAGAGGGCGGTGTTGCAACGACTGCGGCCCGGACAGAGCACGGAGGTGCCATACGATTGTGCCCGACAGAGTATGCGAGGTTTATAACGGACCCGGTACCTCGACCGTAAGGGAGGTGCATTGACTGCGACCGGGCAGAATGAGGTGCCAGCATCGACTATACCCGGCAGAGCAGGAGGCCAGATACGTGACTTGTACCTGACAGAGTGCGTGAGGCGGGTTATAGACCGGCTCGTACCGTGCGTGTACAGCATCGACTCGTCCCCAGAGTACGTGAGGTGTTCATATCGACTCGCGCGCTAGAGTACGTGAAGCTGAAATTGACGGCGCCTCTGCTGGAGGGCAATTCGACCGCGGGCGCATTCTACATCGAATGGAATCCCAGCCACTCGGACATGTGGCAGGCCAGAACGTGCAGCAGGGGTAAAGGCGGCACTGCACTCGTAAACTGGGCTTGCTTTAACGGCATGATCGAAAAACGTCTAGGAGCCCTCTTAAACCGTGAAGGTTCGGTACAACCTAGGCGGCTTTACCCACCGCTATTAGAAATATCTTGAATATAACGGAACAGAGCTCCGGGTCAGATTCCGGATCATCTGTCATGGATTACCATCTTCTAACAGTGCATCCACGGTTGGCGAGGTTGTCGATGAGCCTTTGCACGCCTGGTGACCCTACGGCAACAAACATGTCTCGCCCCAGGTAGAAGCCTTCATCAGCAGGGAATGACATTCAAGACTGGCCAGGCCTGCGAGGCTGAACGGTTGGTGACATTGCTCGCTCCCGAGAGGTGACGCCGGGGCCAGGCTTGCATGCTCGTAAACTGCACTGCTCTTGGCCGCTACGTGAAAGAGGACGGAGTTTCGTCCGTGTCTCTGAGCACCGATTTGTACTGCTTGATTGCCGGCACTTGAGACTTTGAAGTTCGACCGGGAGTCTTTCCTCGGTTCTTCGGGGGGTTCGAGTTTTCCGGCGGCTCAGGAGTTACAAAGTCCTTTTGCGGTGTACTTACGACCATAGACGCGGGGGTTTTCTATTCCGGACGTCTGAAAGCGACTGGCTTCTTCTCTTGAGACGGGGAATGGAGGAGTCGGTTTTTTTTCGAATGTGTCATTCTTGTTCTTTGATATTTTTTCAGTGTACTTTTAATAACTTTGTTAACATTTAGCTCCGCGAATTCCTTGAGAAAATTCATCATTTTAGATTGTTAAAATGATAATAAGATTTTTTGTATAAATTTGAGCCAGCGGCTGGAATACGACGAATTTAAAGAATAGTGCGATAATTTAAAGATAGCGTAAATAGTTGCAAGCTTTTTAAATTTTATCAGTCATGGTTAATTTTTCTTTACTTTATTTGTTTCTGGGAATTCAGTTTTTGTTCATATCGGTCTGGAGGATTGCAGTGGCATTGTAACTTTTCTAGAACTCAGCCCTACGGCAGAGACCCTTGTCTCAGCTCAAAGAGGAAGATCACCACGAGTCTGGTGATATCAAGTTTTCAAAATCTCTTCCCCTGCGGGTTAGATCCATCCAAAGGTCAGCTTTAGGTTCTAGCTTTACGAGTGATGTGATTCATGCGCTCTGGTTGTTTAGGCTTTGTCTTGGTGTTTTATTTATTACTTTCTGTTGGTTGATGGTAAGAATAATTCGTCCTTGTTTTGTGTCATGCCAACTTCTTAATTTTGGTCATGGGATTCCCGGTACTTCAGTAGGGGGGTCCCTTGGCCTCAATCTCTATTTTTTCCTTGCGGAAGTAGTTGTATTTGGTTTTTCATTTTCATGTCCCAGAAACAGTTCCTTTAGTCATGGATCAGGCTTCAGCAGCTGCTGGAGGGCGTCCTCGTGGCGGCTTACGGTGATCGGCACAGCCTCCATTTCTTAGCATGTGCGTTTCTCCCCGCCTCAGGGGGGGGGGGGGGGGACGAGACGGCCGACAAAGAGCCCCTTTCTAAATGTGGGACACAGACGAGTGTGGTTACGGGGGACGGGGCCCAAATTATGCACAGTGCAGTGGATCCTTCATTTGTAACTTGGCGGGGGGAAAAGTGGTGTATCAGTATTAAGTTCGGGTCCTTAAACTTAAAAAGCTTTACAAAGATGTTAAAGTCTCGAGCTCCCGAGGGTAGCCGCAGGCTCTAAACGGCTGCATATGCCAAAATATTGGGGGTGAAAAAGGTTATGCTTTTTTCCGTTCATTATGTCTCTAAAACTGATGCTATATGCAAGAAAAAAATAAATAGGAAAAACTTCCATTTATCAATCCTGCTTTCCTCTTTGCACACCTTGACTTCTCTAAATCCCCTTTCCCTCCGATGAAATTAGTTCTTCACAATCCTACAACATCACTAATTCCATATAATTGAGAGTTTGTAATAAACAAGGAATTCCCCTGATGAAACATCTGTCTGATATTTCTCCTTGCAATGTTAATGTCATGCTTCCTTCATTTCTGAGGCCATAGGAGTAAAATTGTCACATGGTATTGCTTAGTGCCTTCTACATAGTGTCTTTTTGAAGTTCTTGCTCTTTTTAATACTGACTGATTAGTATAATTAAAGAATCTAAAACTGATCATCCCTGTACATTTTTTTTTTTTTTTTTTTTTTTTTTTTTTTTTTTTTTTTTTTTTTTTTTTTTTTTTTTTTTTTTTTTTTTTTTTTTTTTTTTTTTTTTTTTTTTTTTTTTTTTTTTTTTTTTTTTTTTTTTTTTTTTTTTTTTTTTTTTTTTTTTTTTTTTTTTTGTGTGTGTGTGTGTGTAATACAGTAGTTTCTGGAAGTTTCTCTATTTATTTTTTTTTCTTACTTTATATCATCAATTTAAGAGACATAATAATAAAAAAAAACATAACCTTTCACTAATATTTTAACATAATGCAGCCGTCAAATAAAAAAAAAACCTCTTATATGAATCTTTAGTTTCGAACAGATTTATTCTTTATCTTTTTGTAAAGCAACCTTTGAATAAGGACCAATTCTCTGATATTCTGCTTTTCGTACAATTAAAAAGTTACAAATGAGAGGATCTACTGCACTATAATTTGGGCCCAACGTCTGCAGCAACCACACTCGTCTGAATGTACATTTTGTTCGGAACTGTAATGCAGACTTCACGTGTCCAGTGGTGCTAGCTTACTTTATTACTAGAATAAATTTCTTACCAAGAGCTGGATGATATATAACGAAATATAAATAAAAATACACATACCAAGAAGGGTTTACCTCAAGGATACTTTGAAACCTGATCCATGATTACTCAAGTTGTTACAGGTATATGTAAATGAAAAACCAAATACAAGTTCTACTACAACAAAAAAAAAAATGATAGGGAAGAAATAGGAGTAAGATCCAACAAATGGACCAAACTACTGAATTATCTGCAGTCCCATGATTTTTGTTTTTATTTTTCATTCCTCGAAAAGTTGGCATGTTTTAAAACAAGGACGTGATATTCTTACCATCAACCAACAGAAGTATAAACAAAACACAAAATACAAAGCCTAAACAACCAGACAACAGGACTCACATCCGTAGCATTGTAGAACCTACACCTGGCCTTGGGATAAACTTTACTGGTAGAGCAGGAGACATTGACAGACTTGATATCTCCAGACTCGGTGTCTTCACTCACTGTACAGGACGGGCTCTCTGGTAGGGCTGGTGAAAGAAAAGTTACAAACATTTTTTTTACAAAATACTCAGACTCAAAAAGACTGATTTTTAGAAAGCTAGTTAAGAAATAAATAAAATTAAAAGAAGGGCTTAAAAGTATTAAATGACTAAGTTAAAAAAAACACAACTATTTGCATATCTTTGAAATATCGCACTAATTCTTTAAATTCGTCAACTATTCCAGCCACTTTCTACCCTAGTATTTTATACAAATTGTTATATTATCGTTTTAACAATCCAAGCTCATGAATTTTCTCAGAATTCTATGGAGCTAAATATTAACATAGGTTATTAAAGCATAGCTGGCATCAGAGGCAGAATCCCACATTCCGAAAAAAAAACAAACAGCTTCCTCCATTCCCATCTCAGGGAAGAAGCCAGTCGCTTTCTATTATACATTCCGACGTCTGGGCTGGTCGGACCGCCCTTTGCGCGTCTGTAATGCTCCGGTACATTACTCGATAGTCCTCCGCAGAAACACCCTCACTAGCTTCGCCGCTTTTACGAGCACGGAAAGCTCAAACCAGAGAACCGAGGATCGGTCCTGACACCCCCAGCCAGGACTTCTGCAGTCCTCCAGTGCTGGGCAATCAAACAGTTCGTGGTCGACGTCCTCGACTCGGTGCTCGCACAGACGACAAGACGCGGATTGACTCCATCCTCTTTTTGACATGCTGGCCAAGAGCAGTGCATGGTTTACGAGCATGCGAAACACTTGTACGGCGTCATCTCTCGGGAGGTGAGCGCAATAATCACCGGCTCGTTCAGCCTCATAGAGCTTGGCCAGTCTTGAGTCATCATTCCTGCTGATTGCCGCTTTCCACCTTTTCCCCACGCAATAGGGACGAGACATGAGCCAGAGTTGCCGGGACTGTGGGTTGAGGTTGGAGTCGGCCAGCGTTGGCAGCTCATCGGCAACCTCGTTACCGTGGATACCCACGTGAGATGGTATCCACTAACAGATGATCCGGACATCTGCTTGACGGAGCTGTTCCGTTATATTCAAGATATTTCCTATGCTTGTGGGGTTAAAGCCGCCTAAATTTTCTACCAGACTACGCAGTCACAGAAGATTACAGCTCCTGGGAACTGGTCACCTCGATCATGCCGGTCTTTCAGTAAGCGGATACACGCGTGCAATGCCGCTTTTTCGCACTCAAAGCTACACGTTCTCTGGCCTGCCGGGTTTGATGTCCGAGTCGTTTCTTGGGATTTCCATTCGATGTAGAATACGTAACCACCGTCGGAGGTGCCCTCCGTTGCTGAGCCGTCGATGTAGCACTTCACGTACTCTGTCGCGTACGAGTCGATATAACACCTCACGTACTCTGTCGGGTACGAGTCGATGTAACACCTCACGTACTCTGTCGGGTACGAGTCGATGTAACACCTCACGTACTCTGTCGGGTACGAGTCGATGTAACACCTCACGTACTCTGTCGGGTACGAGTCGATATAACACCTCACGTACTCTGCCGAGTACGAGTCAATATAACACCTCACTTACTCTGTCGGGTACGAGTCGATATAACACCTCACGTACTCTGTCGGGTACGAGTCGATATAACACCTCACGTACTCTGTCGGGTACGAGTCGATATAACACCTCACGTACTCTGTCGGGTACGAGTCGATATAACACTTCACGTACTCTGTCGGGTACGAGTCGATATAACACCTCACGTACTCTGCCGGGTATGAGTCGATATAACACCTCACGTACTCAAAGCCAATAGCGAGGCGAACCTCTAGTGGGCGGGGGGCGAGTTCCAGTGGCCAGCCTGGAGCTTCTAATGGCGCTGAGCACGGAAACCTTCTTCAGCCGACGTCGCGTCGCTCCAAAAGATTCTGCTAGGTCTTTGAGCGGGTTTGACTCTCCATAGCGGAGGAATCTCTCCCTGGCCATCAGCGTCTGCGCCTACAACCTGGTTTCTAGGGGCTCGCATCCAGTTCCTACTTCCAGGGCTTCTCAGTCCCCCCGTCATCAGCCGCATGGCCGCGTTCTGGATCCTGTCAAGCTTACCGAGACTTGTCTTACTCGCGATGTTGAGAATGGGATTCGCGTATTCCAGGGCTGAGCGTACGAAGGTGACATACAGGGTTTTGAGTGACGATGCTGCATCAAGTTTATGGCACCTCGCCAGTTACGAATTTTCATAGGATGGTGCCTGCTATTTTTTCATCTGATATTTAGGATAGAACACTGAAGAGAGTCACTTCAAAAGACATAGGCATACATATCTCCTCACAGGTGTACAGCTATTAGAAGATTTCTCAACATGGTCCGTCCAGGTAACTTGCATCTGTATTTTGCTATAGACTAGAAGTAACAGAAATATCTTGACTGATTGTGTAACTGGTTGATTATTAAAAAAATGTCTGGAGTGAATTATGAGGTTATTAGTAGGTAGAAACTCATTGGGGAGCTAGATAACAGGGAGTCTTCAGAGAAGATACCCCCCTTGTAGCAAGTATTTCGGCCCTGAACTTCTGATACTCTAAGGGGGCAGGGCCACACCCAGGTCATGACTCCCAGGTGTTTCCCTGTTATCATTTTGTTGCACAGGATTCGAACCCACACCCTCATCTCTTGGTGGATTGCTGATACCGGCGGTATACCACTTCGCCAACTGGTCCTGCGATGGTTGGAGCATTTTTAATTCTTATGAAGGAACCTCTCATTTCTCCTGCTCCAGATCCACCGGGAACTGTTTTCGGCTTTCAAATGAAAGAAAGTTCGGCTTCATGAGAAAATTGGTTGGAATAGGCTGGGGCTGTCGCGAGAAAATACTCCTGTATCAAGGTAGAGTAAGTCCAGTATTCAAATACAGTGTGCCAGACAAAACCTCATTAAAATCTGCAGAGTGCAACATCAAAATCTCAGAATCATTATGAGAGGATAAAAGAAACGGAGTTCATCTCAAAGTTGTCCTCAATGGCAGACAGAATAGATTTATAAGAAAATTATCAGACCATCAGACAAATTCAAAAGAATGGAAAACTACCTTGTGCATAAAGAATGGAAACATATAGCAAGAGAAAATATAGTGTAGTGTAGCCTGACAAGGAACGGTAAAGAAATTACAAGTAGAATACCAGCACTAAATTAAGGAAAACGAGTG
>JAWDGP010002417.1:2500-12500 GCA_033675545.1 Elysia crispata | reverse complement strand
TGTTTTTTTGGGTTTTTTTTTTCGCCTCTGAAGCGCGTGTGATCTAGGTATCTTAAAGGCTTTCTTAATGGCGGCATATATATTTTTTGTGTAGAAATACACGCTGCCTAAGATTTGTAATGAGCTGCGTTAGTCTGTTTGAGCTTCCTCTGTCGAACAGATTTTTTTTTTGTATAAAGGCTAAGCTGTATGGAATGCTGCTTTTGGTGGGATGTAGGTGACATGATCTCCAATGTAGATAATTGAAAGTGTCATGCTTGCCGTCATGGAGAGTGACTAACATATCTATGAAAGAAATTTTGGATGTAGAGATCTCACCAGTAAATTTGATTGTCTTATAGAAATTGGCGTGCGCCATGAAAGTGTCTAATGAGGAGCAGCCATAGGTCCAGACGAAGAAAATGTCGTTAATGTATTTTAACCAGACCATTGGTTTTTCTGGCAAGGATTTTAACATTTTCCTCAAGGGCTCCTATAAAGAGGTTGGCATAACTTGGAGCCATACAGGTTCCCATAGCCGTTCCGTGAGCCTGTAAGTCTAACCAGATCTTACCGTCAAACTCAAAATAGTTGAAGGTAAGAATAAGTTTGATAAAGTTACAGATTAATGTGGCTGATGGTTTGGGACATCCTCCCTTCCATTTCTCAAAAGCTTCATAACAGGCGTCGATACCTTCACTATGTAGAATGTTTGTATAAAGTCCAGTGACACCCATAGTGCATAAAATGGTGTTAGGGGGAAGAGAACCTTTTTATGTTGATGTCACGAATTTTCCTTAGGAAGTCCATATCGTCCTGAATATAGGATGGTAGAAGTTTAACCAGGTCCTGGATATTATGATCAACAAATTTGGATATCAGTTCTGAATGATTGCCTTTTCCGTTAACAATGATGTAACAACTCTCAGACACTCTCAGACACTCACCATAAATCTCGAGCTTGTCACAGGCAGTGACTGGAGCACCAGCCTTATCACATGGGCGACACTCCCACTTGGTCTCAATGTAGAAGGGATCTCTCTCAGATCTAGTCGCTCTATTCACTGTCAGCTCAGATCTCGTGGGGGTGATGGTGACAGAGAAATATTTATCTCTTACATATCTCCCTCCACATTCCTCTCTGGCACATTGAGTAGCAATTTTATTACTTGCAATCCATTGTAGTGCATCACTATTTTTCGGACAGATGCTTGTGTTGATCTCACAAGTCAAGCGTGTTGAATGACCTTCCTCTACAGGACTACAGGCTGGCTCAGCTAGAAGGATAAAAAGAGTGGAACCAAAGAATATTTCTGGTCTCGGTTGGTCTATCTGTTGTCTCTGTTTACCTTTATGTTTATTATAAAAAAGGAACTTTGATTCCTTTCTCCGTTGTTTCTTACCGTCATCCAGTTTGAAAATTGTAAACCGCTGAGAACATATTTTTAAATAATATTTGGTTGATCATAATAAATTCGGCAAAAAGTTATGATGAATCAGTTATAATAAATTTATAAGCTTTCAAATGCATTTTTAGCTGAGATCCAAAACTTTTCTTCAAGTTTTTATAACACGTAGGACGCTAATTTCGACAGATTAAAATTTAGTGAACTTATCATTTTACATTGAGTGGTTTTGAAGATGGTAAGATATTAAGAATTCAAAGTTGGCTTTTATATATAACGCTTGATTAACAATTATGATAATATGCAATCGTCATAGTGATTTTAATTTTAAATTACTTATGAAGATGAGGTAGAGAACGTAAGATTTATGGAGTCTTATACGAGAAATTGTATTGTTAGGTGTAGGCTTTGAGTGAAAATAGTCGAAAAAAGTTTTGGCTTTTCCCTCATTTTTTACTTGCTCCGGCATGCACCGCCTCGCCACTCGGATAGAGCATGGCGTATTTAATATTGCAGCTCCAATACTTAAAAGTTTTATGGTGGAGGCATTTACCTGGAATGACTTGTTGACTTTAAAGGAAAGATTCGAATCGCTCCAAAGACAAACTGTAAAAAATAACAAAAAAAAGAAAGCACCAACACTTATCGATCAATGTACAAACATTTAGGATGGACGAAACTTTCAATTATTCTGTCTCATGGACTGAATGTTTTGGCACCATTTTCTCTCAAAGCCTTTTCCTGATCACTGCTTGACATCAGTAACTATCATGTAAACTCTAAAAATCCTTAACAAATCCCAGTGGTAAGCATAATATTCATTCTTGAACTACTGAAAGCAGACTTTAAACTAAGGTGTGTATGATATTAAACAAACCTTGTGTGACAAAACATAGAAGCAGCAACAGAACTATCAGTACCATTTCGATGGACTGTGAAAAAATATAATCAATCATATATATAATGAGAGCGAGAGAGAACAAGACATAGAGAGATAGAGACAGAGAGACACGCAGAAGGAGGTAAACTAAGATAACTTTAGTTTAGAGATAAATCACGGATTTATGAACACTGTTTTTATTAGATCCGTTTCTGCAGTTGTGTTTGAAATATTTATCAGGTATAAACAATGACTAAAATGGAGATTTCGAATATAGAACCAAACCCAGTATGCGTCTAAATTTTACTCACTCATTTTCTGCAACAGACTAGTTGCAGTGAAATACATGGATGGCCGGAGAGATGCAAAGAATTGAAAATCCAGAGATTTAAATGGGAGAAAGGTGGCGGTCCTAAGTTGGCTCTAAACAACCGAGCCGCTTCAAGCGCTGTACCAACTTAGAGTGGATTTACCCATAGTGCATTAACACCAATTATGAATAATGCACTTCAGACAAAATCTGCTATAGGACAGCGATGGACGATAACTTGTTCACAGCCAATGTCGCAGCCATTATGATTATTCCTCTCCAAACAATTATATTTGATATGGAGATAAAAAGTTTCCTGAATTAAAGTCTCGTATATTTGGATAGATTTTTTCAAAAATAAATCAGTATCTTTATCGTCAAGTATTATTTATGGCCTCAGGTTTTGTTTTGAAGTCCGCATTTTAGAATTCTGATTTCCTCTGTGCTTGGTGTGTAAAATTTAATAAAATTATGTATTACAGATGTGTATGAAAACAATATTCAAGGAGAAGTTAAATAATGATAATAAAAAACAATAATTTTGAACAATAATTTTTAGTCCAGCGAGACTTAGTAGATTAGAAATTGAGTTTGCCTAAAGGTGCCGCAAATAGTTAAGTATACGAAGAGAAGGTTTTTAGTTTACAAGATGTAACCGACAACAACTAGATCGTATTATTAAAAAATGCAGACACAGATAAGCATAAAGTAAGTCCTACCGTGTTTTATGAGTCCTGGACTGCTTTTATCAAAATCACTGACCGTCAAGATACCACTACGAGAGTGTAAATATTGCCACAGCTTTTGCCACCACTTTGAATGTTAAACAAACATTTTTACAATATCGCATCCAAGCGTGGAGTTAGGAAAAAAGAAACATTAAAAGGCAAACTAACACATTCTGTTTTCCTTCCTTGCTGCTCGTCAAGACTTCCTACTTTGCTCGGGCAGCACATGACTATTCGAACTTGGACAACTTTATCGGTCTACATGTACAGTATTCAGGTCCTTGGTTCGATAGATTGTAGGTAATGAAATTTAAGTATTATCTCGAATAGAACCTTGGCTCAGTTTTTTTAAATAAGTATTTTCAATAGATTTAGGGTGTCACCTGCAGGGTTATATTTCAATTTTTTATGATAATCGTACACGGATGTAAAAATAATTCAAAGAGTTTGTTCTAGTGCGTTGCGAAGAAAGCGTCGACATTCCCTCTCAAGATCAAACAATGAGGTTAAGACTTCACTCTTGTGTGTCGTGATGAACCTAAGTGGATTTCCTTTCATCAATAGGTGCACTGTATTGGAATTAAAAGGAGAAATTTTAATATAGGACTTCAACCTGAGAAATTTGCTTACATTTATCTACATTCCAATACGTTCTTTTACAGTGTATAAAATATACATCTCTGAATGTTAGACATAAAGCCAGAAATACATGAGACATACATATAGAACTCTTTCAAATTAACTTCCTGGGTTCGTGAATTCATTAGAGCTTAAAGTGAAAAAAAATGAAGATATCGAAATCGTTCAGGTGAAACCTTGACATTGAATTTAATAACAATAGAGTTACCTTTCTTCTGTAACACTCTTTGGAAATTGTACATGTGATATGAAAACCCGTACTGGTTTTAAATGATAATAAAAGAACAGTATTAACAGTTAGAGAAGAAGACAGATACTGGCGGGGGGTGGGGGGGGGGGGGTGGGAGAGAGAGAGAAAAGGAGAGGGAAAAAAAGAGAGGCCGGGGGAGAGAAAAGGAGATGAAGAAAGACACGTCACAAAAGATATTTCGAGTATGAAGCGTTCTAGGCTGAAATCTCTGATCGTAATCTCATAAATTTAAACAAAAAACTGATCTCTTTCAATAAAAAAGTAACTCGGTATCTTCATAACATTCTAGGTTTGTAGTTTTATTAGGTATCCGTTGATGTTCTCATCTCTGTATGCACTTAAACAAAAAGTTTGTGCCAAGGTTGACTCATATCATTAACTCACTGTGACAATATCTCTCTTAAAATCGACCAGAATTCTCAGATAAAGGTTGTTCTTTGTCCTCCGCTCTCAGCAGCCGTGACGAAGGGATAATTCGTTTCCTTCTCTATCTTATAATTGTTGGTTTTGTTTTCTCGTTCCGATATATTACGATTTCAGATAAAAATGGCAACCTGTACAATATCCTCACAAAATTGTTTTTATTTTCACAGTGAGGCGTAAAATAGTTCTAAATATAAGTTAACTCTGTTTTTTAAAGCTTCAAACAGCTGTTTGTAAAAGGTACATTTAAAGTCAAAACTTGAAGTTGGTTGACTGTTTTCAAACTTTTAAAACTTAAAAGAGCCGAATTAATAACATTAGTTCACGCTATAAAATTTTAATATGTGACCTTCAGAATAGCCTTATGGTGTGGCGCAAATATTCATACAACCAGTTCATTGTGCAAGCACATCAAAATAGTGTAAAAGAATACCTTAATCGAAAACTGTAATGTTGTGTATTTTACTTCCTTTGTGCGCTTGACGCCAGGTTTCATTGTGTTACTGAAATAGAGTCACGAATCTTTTTTTTTTTTTTTTAATAGCTTGAGAGGAGTAAGCCAAAGAGACAGATAAATGCTTAATTTTTTCCCTTTATAATCTTTTTGATTTAGAATACATAACAACATTAAAGTATGACATCATCTGAAATGTCTTTACGTCCATCGCTCTGTCGGCATTTGACTTAGATATTTGTGGTTGATTAAACAGGGATGAGCCTAATTTTTGGATTCAGTGTAAGACACTTAGCATAGGCGATCCCGTAAACACACGAGACACGACATGCGTCCGAGTAATTGACATGTACGCAATAAGATGGGAAAGAGAGAGAGCGAGAGAGAGAGAGAGAGAGAGAGAGAGAGAGAGAGAGAGAGAGAGAGAGAGAGAGAGAGAGAGATTAATAGAATGTGTGCATGTGGGTGAAAGAGAGACAAGAGATACAGCGCATCAGTATCCTCGATATAATTATGTACTTATTATTCATCCATTTACACGTGCATATCATTTCTCTTTTACAGTACTGTTTAGTGTTACCTCGATAATCCTACTTTACCACCCTAGGGCACTAAGATTCTACATCAGTACATGTTTACTCTATTGAAAAACCACGTTCTGAAACTACTTTTCCTACAACATATACATGTATTGTTATCACTGTTGAACCAAAACCACATCCCTACTAAAGCTAAAGAGAGAGAGAGAGAGAGAGAGAGAGAGAGAGAGAGAGAGAGAGAGAGAGAGAGAGACACAGAGAGAGAGAGAGAGAGAGAGAGAGAGAGAGAGAGAGACAAAGGGTAGAAAATAAAGGTTTGGCTGTAACTGATAGGACAGAATGAGGTACCACAAAGGAATTAATGACTTGTAGAATCGAGATATATGAAAGATAGATACAGGGAGAGAGTGAAACACATAATGAGAGAGCAATTAACAACATAATCATCGTAGCTGCTGTTTACATATACGCGTAATTTCATTATGTTTGTTAGTTATATCTATTTCAATTTATTGAGAATTCCGATATTTATAAGATCTTTCAATCGCCATATCCGTCTACATTACCACCTATTTATTAGAGACCCATTTACGTCTCGCCTCCTCACGAGTCATTCTTCTACCCGCGCATCCCCATTCGAATCAGGTGTAAAACAAAAAAAACCTTTTCCCACATTCAGAAATTTTAATTCTCTACAGATACTAACCAGCTCTAATATTTTATTCCAAACACGCGCTCCAGCCTTATCCAGCCCTCATATCAACGAGGTCACGCCCTCTGCCATCACCATCCCTAGCCATTGCACTGAACCTTGAATGAAACATGCTGCGCACCGCCCCTCCCCTAACCAATCATTTGACCCGCCTGAGCCCAGCTCTCCCAATGTTTTGTATAACTTGTTAAAGTCATTTTTTTTCTACACACAATCTAATGAAGCTACAATAAAGGTGAAACGTTTATATGTTAAATTCAAACTTGTGTTTTTTTCTTCTTTTTTTTTCCGTCCCGTAGCTATAAAGTTGTGTGCCTGTCTCTTTTTAGAGCCTGTTTCACACTATTTTCCAGACACAAGTTGTCCGCCAAGTTTTTGATCTTTTGTAGAGAGTAGAGAGCAGAGAGAGAGAGAGAGAGAGAGAGAGAGAGAGAGAGAGAGAGAGAGAGAGAGAGAGAGAGAGAGAGATAAAGGGAGAGAATACCACGGAGAAAAAAAAGAGAGAGAATTGGAGAGGGGGTGGGGGAGGACAAAAAATACATTTAAATATTATAAACAAGACATTATTCCATTTTCCCATTATATTCAGCAAGAAAAAAAACCGTTTTGTCACTTTGAAAGTGTTTTTAGAAGATAATAATAATGAGAAGAAGAAGAAGAAGAAGAAGAAGAAGAAGAAGAAGAACAAGAACAAGAACAAGAAGAAGAAGAAGAAGAAGAAGAAGAAGAAGAAGAAGAAGAAGAAGAAGAAGAAGAAGAAGAAGAAGAACAAGAAGAAGAACAAGAAGAAGAACAAGAACAAGAACAAGAACAAGAAGAACAAGAAGAAGAAGAAGAAGAAGAAGAAGAAGAAGAAGAAGAAGAAGAAGAAGAAGAAGAAAAAGAAGAACAAGAACAAGAACAAGAACAAGAACAAGAACAGCAGCAAGAAGAAGAAGAAGAACAATGACAACAACAACAACATTTGCACTAGTCATAATAATAATGATTAACGGAAAAAAGACAATTTTTAAGTCAAATTATCGATGGAAAGTGACACAAATTCCTACCTTACTATCAATCTGTTATAGAGTGGGGCTGTAACAATCAGTAATATGGAGATATCAACAAATCTCTTGAATTTCCAAAGATTCTCCAAATTTACACCAAGTAAACATAAGACAGCACTGTTAACTGTGCCGATAAAAACGGTTTTACTTCCTTGATGAGCATGACGGCCATTCCCCTGGTGACAGGTGAACCATTCCAACAAATGTATGCTTATCCGTTCCTGGCCTCTTTCCATTTTCTGTAAACCGTGACAATACCTTTACAAACTCTTGGCTAAGTTTTTTAAAAAGGATTCTAACGTTCGCTGAAGAATAATTTTAACACTCGAAGTAAGAATGAAGACCAGGAGTAGTTGAGGACATTTGTGACGCAGAACGACAGGAATAATGGAATGTACACAACGGGGAAAAGGTCAAGGCCAAGAATTTTGTTCTATAATGTAAAAGAGAATTCTTTAAAGATTTGCTGAATAGCAATAGTGACATGTGTGCGGAAAAAGAAAGTTTGGTTTTCAATGAAATGAAGAGAGGAGAATGTCTAATTTAAATATGAACGTAAATGAAGGGTACCAGAACTTTCATATTAAGAAAATCTACTGCCCAAAGAATCAAAGAGTTCTCTGACACAAGAGCAACAACAGCAGTCAGGCAGTCGTACAAGAATAAAATCTGTTTATATTTGTCACAATGTTTGATATCCGTGTTGTGGAGCAGCCTCACAACACATTGATAAAGATAGTTTGGTAAACTCTGCTGTCATTTATTTCTACCTGATAAGGCCCTTATCTAACATGCACCGATTTTTCAGAATCAATTAGATCAAGACACAACCTGTTTTCTTCGAAGGAGAATTAAGATTGTTTGTTGCTAAAATAAACACAGTATAGCAGCCACTCAGATTAATAAAATCTGACAGAGGAAGAGACGAGGCTGACTTGAAAGGAAATGTTTTGGGGACTCCACCGAGCCATGGTTCAGACGCTGTGTCTGTGAATCTCTTAGTGCCAGAAAACTGGGCATTCACTATAGCGCGGGTTGCCCTGTCACCTGACTTTCTGTTTTTGTTTTTCTCGCTAACAGCTGAGGTTTAATTGTTATCTTTCTAGAGGCAAAGTTGTTTTTTTTTCCTTTCTAACGGCAAAGTTTGTTTTTTATTATTTCTATCAGCAGATTTTATTTTTTTTTTCCTTAGTAACAGCAGAGGTTCTTTTTCTGTTTAAAAGCAGTGTTTATTTTTTGTAACAGCACGTTTTATTTTTTTTCTCTCTAAAAGCATATTTTTTGTCTTGCACATTGCTATTTTTAATCTAAACAGTGGCCATGGTTCTTGCCTTGTTTTTTTTTTAATTTTGAAAATTTCAAGGCTTAACAGGACTGAGGTGGTTCAAAGGATCTCGATAAATCGTTGGTTTTAAACTATTAAAATACAAAAAACTCTCTCTAAACGACATAGAGATAAATAAATCTAACCGACTTTACACACCAAACTATGGACATGAGTGAGTGGAGTTAAACGACGTTCATATTGAACCACTTTCACGCTTAGAACATCTTGAAAACCAAAAGGTTAAAACTCAGTTTCTAACAGAGCTGAAGTAGAGACGAGAAATATCTTCAATATACAATAATTTCATCAAATCAGATTTGAAGGTTAAGTCTTGGCCTTATAAAGTAAATCTTGTGAACAAACTTAAAGTCCTAGAGTAGGGGGAGGGCTGTTTGATTATTCAGCAATGCCCATGAAGAGCTGGAAGAAGCAGTGTTTCTCTGATGTCTTCGACAAGCCAGGGCAATGTATGTTCCATTGTCAGGCCCAGCAATTATTGGCAAGCAAGTAACAGAAATAGCGGTTACTTCCCCTGAAAAATGACCGAAAAACAAAACTAGCTTTAAACCAAAAATGCTTTTAAACCGAAATGAATTCAAAGGGCCCCAAATTTAAAGTGACTTCTACTGCATATCCTTTCTTTTGAAGCTTTATTAGGAGAGTGCTAATGCAGATTACAAAAGTGCTGTATATTACACATGCTAACAAGAAGAACCAAGATTTGAGTTGTGATAGGGGTTCTGCGAAATTCATTTAATTTTTCATTAATCTTATGTTATTAAAATATGGATTGTCTTCAACACATGTGTTATTTCTTTACTGTCTTGAAATCAAAAACAATTGAAAATCATACATTTTTTCTATGAATCTGGGAGTTAAGTAGATCTTGAAATGCAGATTTCATGGGTTGAGATACATGTCTCTTTAAAAGTTTGTTCTTTTTGTGCCATTTTGCATAATGTCGCTAAGATTCATTACTCCATTTTATTCTTATTTCTTAGGTATCCACTGTGCCGACTGTGAGAAGAGCTGCTGGCCAAGGCAAATTAGACAAGCAACAGTTCTGCTTCTACTGTAAAACTCCAGTTTTAAAAATTGCAAGACACCTAACAGTCAGACATTATTCAGAACCAGAAGTGGCCAAGTTATTGTCTTACAAAGAATCACAGACAAGGTATAAAGATTATTTGACATGAATCCTCAAATTGGAAAAAAATAAGGAAATTTTTTTTACACAAATGTAGAAGAGCTTCAAGCTGGTGGATGCAACATTATCGTTTCAAAAAACACCAAGCAAAGCAAGG
>JAWDGP010002415.1:117500-122502 GCA_033675545.1 Elysia crispata | reverse complement strand
TCATCGCTGCTATGGTAGCGTCATCGCCTCTATGGTAGTCATCGCCGCTATGGTAGTCATCGCCTCTATGGTAAAGCTTCTATCGCTGCTATGGTAGTCATCGCCTCTGTGGTAGTCATCGCCTCTGTGGTAGTCATCGTTGCTATGGTAAAGCCATCGCCTCTGTG
The DNA here is from genome assembly GCA_033675545.1 of Elysia crispata. Classification (NCBI taxonomy): domain Eukaryota; kingdom Metazoa; phylum Mollusca; class Gastropoda; family Plakobranchidae; genus Elysia; species Elysia crispata. Next base: position 122,335 of record JAWDGP010002415.1, on the reverse strand, counting down.
GTAGTCATCGCCTCTATGGTAGTCATCGCTGCTGTATATGGTAGTCATCGCTGCTATGGTAGTCATCGCTGCTATGGTAGTCATCGCCTCTATGGTAGTCATCGCCTCTATGGTAGTCATCGCCGCTATGGTAGTCATCGCCTCTATGGTAGTCATCATCATCGCCTCTATGGTAGTCATCGCCTCTGTGGTAGTCATCGCCTCTATGGTAGCTTTCATCGCCTGATGGTAGTCATCGCCGCTATGGTAGTCATCGCCTCTATGGTAGTCATCGCTGCTATGGTAGTCATCGCCTCTGTGGTAGTCATCGCCGCTGTGCTAGTCATCGCTGTTATGGTAGTCATCGCCTCTATGGTAGTCATCGCCTCTGTAGTAGTCATCGCCTCTGTGGTAGTCATCACCGCTATGGTAGTCATCGCTGCTATGGTAGTCATCGCCTCTATGGTAGTCATCGCCTTCTATGGTAAAGTCATCGCTCTCTGTGGTAGTCATCTGCCTCTGTGGTAGTCATCGCCTCTATGGTAGTCATCGCTGCTATGGTAGTCATCGCCTCTATGGTAGTCATCGCCTCTATGGTAGTCATCGCCTCTATGCTAGTCATCGCCTCTATGCTATTCATCGCCGCTATGGTAGTCATCGCCTCTATGGTAGTCATCATCGCCTCTATGGTAGTCATCGCCGCTATGGTAGTCATCGCCTCTATGGCAGTCATCGCCGCTATGGCAGTCATCGCCTCTATGGTAGTCATCGCCTCTATGCTAGTCAGTGTCATCGCCTCTATGCTAGTCATCGCCCTCTATGCTAGTCATCGCCTCTATGGTAGCTTCCGATCGCCCTGTAGTAGTCATCGCCTCTATGGTAGTCAATACTTCCTCTATGGTAGTCATCGCCTCTATGGTAGTCATCGCCTCTATGGTAGTCATCGCCGCTATGGTAGTCATCGCCTCTCTGGGAGTCATCGCCGCTATGGTAGTCATCGCCTCTATGGTAGTCCTCGCCTCTATGCTAGTCATCGCCGCTATGGTAGTCATCGCCTCTATGGTAGTCATCGCCTCTATGCTAGTCATCGCCGCTATGGTAGTCATCGCCTCTATGCTAGTCATCGCCGCTATGGTAGTCATCGCCTCTATGGTAGTCATCGGCTCTATGTAGAATCATCGCCACTATGGTAGTCAGTCATCGCCTCTATGCTAGTCATCGGCCTCTATGGCGTTTAGGTCATCGCCTCTATGGTAGTCACCGCCTCTATGGTAGTCATCGCCTCTATATGGTAGTCATCGCCCGGCTATGTTAGTCATCGCCTCTGTGGTAGTCATCGCCGCTATGCTAGTCATCGCCTCTATGCTAGTCATCGCCTCTATGGTAGTCAATGCGCTGGCTATGCTAGTCATCGCCGCTGCCATGGTAGTCATCGCCTCTATGGTAGTCATCGCCGCTATGGTAGTCATCGCCTCTATGGTAGTCATCGCCTCTATGGTAGTCATCGCCTTCTATGGTAGTCATCGCATCTATGGTAGTCATCGACTCTATGGTAGTCATCGCCTCTATGGTAGTCATCGTCTCTATGGTAATCATCGCCGCTATGCTAGTCATCGCCTCTATGTTAGTCATCGCCTCTATGGTAGTCATCGCCTCTATGGTAGTCATCGCCTCTATGGTAGTCATCGCCTCTATGGTAGTCATCGCCTCTGTAGTATTAATCGCCCCTGTGGTAGTCATCGCCTCTATGGTAGTCATCGCTGCTATGGTAGTCATCGCCTCTATGGTAGTCATCGCCTCTATGGTAGTCATCGCCTCTATGGTAGTCATCGCTGCTATGGTAGTCATCGCCTCTATGGTAGTCATCGCCTCTATGGTAGTCATCGCCTCTATGGTAGTCATCGCCTCTGTGGTAGTCATCGCCTCTATGGTAGTCATCGCCTCTATGGTAGTCATCGCCTCTATGGTAGTCATCGCCTCTATGGTAGTCATCGCCTCTATGGTAGTCATCGCCTCTATGGTAGTCATCGCCTCTATGGTAGTCATCGCCTCTATGGTAGTCATCGCTGCTATGGTAGTCATCGCCTCTGTGGTAGTCATCGCCTCTATGGTAGTCATCGCCTCTATGGTAGTCATCGCCTCTATGCTAGTCATCGCCTCTATGGTAGTCATCGCCTCTATGGTAGTCATCGCCTCTATGGTAGTCATCGCCTCTATGGTAGTCATCGCCTCTATGGTAGTCATCGCCTCTATGCTAGTCATCGCCTCTATGGTAGTCATCGCCTCTATGGTAGTCATCGCCTCTATGGTAGTCATCGCCTCTATGGTAGTCATCGCCTCTATGGTAGTCATCGCCTCTATGGTAGTCATCGCCGCTATGGTAGTCATCGCTGCTATGGTAGTCATCGCCTCTATGGTAGTCATCGCCTCTATGGTAGTCATCGCCTCTATGGTAGTCATCGTCTCTATGGTAGTCATCGCTGCTATGGTAGTCATCGCCTCTATGGTAGTCATCGCCTCTATGGTAGTCATTGCCGCTATGCTAGTCATCGCTTCTATGGTAGTCATCGCCGCTATGGTAGTCATCGCCTCTATGGTAGTCATCGCCGCTATGCTAGTCATCGCCTCTATGCTAGTCATCGCCGCTATGCTAGTCATCGCCTCTATGGTAGTCATCGCCTCTATGGTAGTCATCGCCGCTATGCTAGTCATCGCCGCTATGCTAGTCATCGCCTCTATGGTAGTCATCGCCTCTATGATAGTCATCGCCTCTATGGTAGTCATCGCCTCTATGCTAGTCATCGCCGCTATGCTAGTCATCGCCTCTATGCTAGTCATCGCCGCTATGCTAGTCATCGCCTCTATGCTAGTCATCGCCTCTATGCTAGTCATCGCCTCTATGGTAGTCATCGCCTCTATGGTAGTCATCGCTGCTATGGTAGTCATCGCTGCTATGGTAGTCATCGCCTCTGTGGTAGTCATCGCCTCTATGGTAGTCATCGCCTCTATGGTAGTCATCGCTGCTATGGTAGTCATCGCCTCTATGGTAGTCATCGCCTCTATGGTAGTCATCGCCTCTATGCTAGTCATCGCCTCTATGGTAGTCATCGCCTCTATGCTAGTCATCGCCTCTATGCTAGTCATCGCCTCTATGCTAGTCATCGCCTCTATGCTAGTCATCGCCGCTATGGTAGTCATCGCCTCCATGGTAGTCATCGCCGCTATGGTAGTCATCGCTGCTATGGTAGTCATCGCTGCTATGGTAGTCATCGCCGCTATGCTAGTCATCGCTGCTATGGTAGTCATCGCTGCTATGGTAGTCATCGCCGCTATGCTAGTCATCGCCTCTATGGTAGTCATCGCCTCTATGGTAGTCATCGCCTCTATGGTAGTCATCGCCGCTATGCTAGTCATCGCCGCTATGCTAGTCATCGCCTCTATGGTAGTCATCGCCGCTATGCTAGTCATCGCCTCTATGGTAGTCATCGCCTCTATGGTAGTCATCGCTGCTATGCTAGTCATCGCCTCTATGGTAGTCATCGCTGCTATGGTAGTCATCGCCTCTATGGTAGTCATCGCCTCTATGCTAGTCATCGCTGCTATGGTAGTCATCGCTGCTATGCTAGTCATCGCCGCTATGGTAGTCATCGCCTCTATGGTAGTCATCGCCTCTATGGTAGTCATCGCCTCTATGGTAGTCATCGCCTCTATGGTAGTCATCGCTGCTATGGTAGTCATCGCCTCTATGGTAGTCATCGCCTCTATGCTAGTCATCGCCGCTATGCTAGTCATCGCCTCTATGGTAGTCATCGCCTCTATGCTAGTCATCGCCGCTATGGTAGTCATCGCCGCTATGGTAGTCATCGCCTCTATGGTAGTCATCGCCTCTATGCTAGTCATCGCCGCTATGCTAGTCATCGCCTCTATGGTAGTCATCGCCTCTATGGTAGTCATCGCCTCTATGGTAGTCATCGCCTCTATGATAGTCATCGCCTCTATGATAGTCATCGCCTCTATGGTAGTCATCGCTGCTATGGTAGTCATCGCCTCTATGGTAGTCATCGCCTCTATGGTAGTCATCGCCTCTATGATAGTCATCGCCTCTATGATAGTCATCGCCTCTATGGTAGTCATCGCTTCTATGCTAGTCATCGCCTCTATGGTAGTCATCGCCTCTATGCTAGTCATCGCCTCTATGCTAGTCATCGCCTCTATGGTAGTCATCGCTGCTATGGTAGTCATCGCCTCTATGGTAGTCATCGCCTCTATGGTAGTCATCGCCGCTATGCTAGTCATCGCCTCTATGGTAGTCATCGCCGCTATGCTAGTCATCGCTTCTATGGTAGTCATCGCCTCTATGGTAGTCATCGCCTCTATGGTAGTCATCGCCTCTATGGTAGTCATCGCCTCTATGGTAGTCATCGCCTCTATGCTAGTCATCGCCTCTATGGTAGTTTTGTTATACATAGAATTTTGTTCAACCTGCTTTTACTCATCTCGCGATTAGAATCATGTCCTTATTGATTGAATGCAATCAATAGATTGAATGATAGATTCATTCATTTATTAAGTTATCGACTGATTGTCTTGTCTACTTATTCTCTGAGTGGTCAATTCTATCTACCAAAAACGGTGATCTTTGACCTTACTACAAAACAGCAATACTCGAACCATGCGACTGTTTTAGCTTTTACATACCTGGCCCTGATAACTGCTAGCGGGGGAAAGTTGTCAAGGGCGTGCGGCAATTAAAAAAATAATAAAATAAAATAAACTTTGGAACGTGTCAGGAACGGGGATGTTATAGAGATGGAGGCCAAGGTATGGAAAGAGAGGGTCGATCTGACCTATGTCCT
>JAWDGP010002415.1:105000-112500 GCA_033675545.1 Elysia crispata | reverse complement strand
ATCTATCTATCTATCTGTCTATCTATCTATCTATTTATCTATCTATCTGTCTATCTATCTATCTATCTATCTATCTATCTATCTATCTATCTATCTATTTATCTATATACCTACATACCTTCCAATCTTTCTATATATCTATGTACCTACCATATAATTACTCTAGAGACTTAAAAGAATAAAACAGGCACAATTGTCTTATCTAATTATTGTTTAGGAGTAAAGCAGCCAATTTTTTTTTTCTAGAAAAAAACTCCATTTCGTTATAATTTTTAGCCCAATTTAATGAAGGCTTTTTAAGAGTTAAAGAGTCGTTTTATGCTAGATCCATGAATGTAGATTTTTGTAACCATTTTCACAGATAAAACTAATCTAGGAGTCTAGGAGTTATCTTTGGTAAAAATGTTGTGTGGGAAGGCGGTTCATGGCAGTAAATAAAAATCAGAGAGAGAGAGAGAGAGAGAGAGAGAGAGAGAGAGAGAGACAGAGAGAGAGACAGAGAGAGAGAGACAGACAGACAGAGACAGAGACAGAGAGTGATCTTGACAGAGAGAGTGAGCTTGAGAGAGAGACAGTGAGAGACAGTGAGCTTGAGAGAGAGTGAGAGGGAGAGTGATCTTGAGAGAGAGAGTGAGAGAGAGTTGAGAGAGTGAGAGTGAGCTTGAGAGAGAGAGACAGTGAGAGACAGTGAGATTGAGAGAGAGTGAGAGGGAGTGAGAGAGAGAGGTAGAGAGAGAGAGTGAGAGAGAGTGAGCTTGAGAGAGAGAGACAGTGAGAGACAGTGAGCTTGAGAGAGAGTGAGAGGGAGTGAGAGAGAGAGTGAGATAGAGAGATAGAGAGAGAGAGAGAGTGAGAGAGAGTGAGCTTGAGAAAGAGAGAGAGAGTCATCGAGGCGCAGGTTCGATCCCTGTTCATTCCATCTGTTGTAATGTTTTCACGTCTTTCGTCTTATTTGTCGGTCTCGAGCTAGATGTAGGTTTGTGGTTGATTTTTCTTTACTACTGATTTCATTATTTTCAGTCACTTGCATCTTTAGATCCTTAGGTCTAGCTTCGTCTCTAACGTTGTCTGACTGCTTTCTTTATTTCTATATTCATTTATGCTTTTCAGTCAAACGTGCATCTTTCTAAGATCCGTTAGAGGCTAGTTTGTTTATGTCCTTAAAAAATATGGATTTGATCGTTCTTAGCGATTTAACTTCTTAGTCTATTCAAGCCAGCTTGAAAGTCACTGTTCCTGAAGCATCTATTTTTGTAGATGCGGATAGCTCAGTGGTTAAGTGCCTGGTCTTGTCTCGGCAAGGCGATGGTTGTCGCATCGAGACACAGGTTCGATCCCTGTTCATTCCATTTGTTCTTATGTTTTCACGTCTTTCGTCTTATTTGTCGGTCTCGAGCTAGATCTAGGTTTGTGGTTGATTTTTCTATACTACTTATTTCATTATTTTCAGTCACTTGCATCTTTAGATACTAAGATCTAGCTTCGTCTGTCTCAGCCTCTAACGTTGTTTGACTGCTTTCTTTATTTCTATATTCATGATAGAGTGAGAGAGAGAGAGAGAGAGAGAGAGAGAGAGAGAGAGAGTGAGAGAGTGAGCTTGAGAGACAGAGTGAGAGAGAGTAAGCTTGAGAGAAAGAGAGTGAGAGACAGTGAGCTTGAGAGAGAGTGAGAGGGCGTGGCAGAGAGAGAGAGAGAGGAAGTGAAATAAAGTGAGCTTGAGAGAGAGAGAGAGAGAGAGAGAGAGAGAGAGAGAGAGAGAGAGTCAGAGAGAGTCAGAGAGCGTAAGCTTGAGAGAGAGTGAGAGCGTGAGAATGAGAGAGTGAGAGAAAGTGAGCTTGAAAAAGCCTTAGACAGAGTGAGCTTGAGAGAGAATGAGTTTGAGAGAGAGTGAGCTTAAGGGAGAGTGAGAGAGAGATTTAGATTGAGAGAGAGAGAGTGAGCTTGAGAGCGAGTGTGAGAGAGAGTAAGAAAGAGTGAGCTTGAGAGAGAGAAAGGGTTAGCTTGAGAGAGAGAGAGAGAGTGATAGAGAGTGAGCTTGAGAGAGAGAAAGTGATAGAAAGTGAGCTTGAGAGAGAATGAGCTTGAGAGAGTGAGAGAGTGAATATGAGAGAGAGTAAGAGAGAGAGTGAGCTTGAGAGAGAGTGAGAAAGAGTAAGAGAGTGATAATGAGAGAGAGAGAGATTGGCCTTGAGAGTCAGTGAAAGTGAGCTGGAGAGAGAGTGAAAGTGAGCTTGAGAGAGAATGAGCTTTAGAGAGCCTGAGATATAGTGAGCTTGAGAGAGTGAGAGAGTGAATTTGAGAGAGAGTGAGAGAGTGAGAGAGAGTGAGCTTGAGAGAGCGTGAGAGATAGTGAGCATGACAGAGAGTGAGAGAGTGAATATGAGAGAGAGTGAGAGAGTGAAAGTGAGAGAGAGTGAGAGAGTGAATATGAGAGAGAGTGAAAGTGAGAGAGAGTGAGAGAGTGAATATGAGAGAGAGTGAGAGAGTGAATATGAGAGAGAGAGAGAGAGAGAGAGAGAGATTGACCTTGAGAGTCAGTGAAAGTGAGCTGGAGAGAGAGTGAAAGTGAGCTTGAGAGAAAATGAGCTTTAGAGAGCCTGAGAGATAGTGAGCTTGAGAGAGTGAGAGAGTGAGAGAGTGAAAGTGAGAGAGTGAATATGAGAGAGAGTGAAAGTGAGAGAGAGTGAGAGAGTGAATATGAGAGAGAGTGAAAGTGAGAGAGAGTGAGAGAGTGAATATGAGAGAGAGAGAGATTGACCTTGAGAGTCAGTGAAAGTGAGCTGGAGAGAGAGTGAAAGTGAGCTTGAGAGAAAATGAGCTTTAGAGAGACTGAGAGATAGTGAGCTTGAGAGAGTGAGAGAGTGAATATGAGAGAGAGTGAAAGAGTGAGAGAGAGTGAGCTTGACAGAGAGTGTGAATATGAGAGAGAGTGAGAGAGTGAAAGTGAGAGAGAGTGAGAGAGTGAATATGAGAGAGAGTGAGAGAGTGAGAGAGTGAATATGAGAGAGAGTGAGAGAGTGAAAGTGAGCTTGAGAGAGAGTGAGGGAGTGAATGTGAGAGAGAGTGAGAGAGTGAAAGTGAGCTTCAGAGAGCGTGAGAGATAGTGAGCTTGACAGAGAGTCAGAGAGTGAATATGAGAGAGAGTGAGAGAGTGAAAGTGAGCTTCAGAGAGCGTGAGAGATAGTGAGCTTGACAGAGAGTGAGAGAGTGAATATGAGAGAGAGTGAGAGAGTGAAAGTGAGCTTGAGAGAGCGTGAGAGATAGTGAGCTTGACAGAGAGTGAGAGAGTGAATATGAGAGAGAGTGAGAGAGTGAAAGTGAGCTTGAGAGAGCGTGAGAGATAGTGAGCTTGACAGAGAGTGAGAGAGTGAATATGAGAGAGAGTGAGCTTGAGAGAGGTAAGTGAGAATGAGAGAAAAGGAACTTGAGAGAGAATGAGCTTTAGAGAGGGTGAGCTTGAGAGAGAGAGGGTGTGCTTGAGAGAGAGTGAGAGAGAGTGAGAAAGAGTGAAAGAGAGTGAGAGAGAGTGAGAAAGAGTGAAAGAGATGAGAGAGAGTGAGAGGGAGTGAGAAAGAGTGAAAGAGATGAGAGAGAGTAAAAGAGAGTGAGAGAGAGTGATCTTGTGAGAGACTGAAAGAGAGTAAGAGACAGAGGGAAAGAGAGTGAAAGGTGAGAGAGAGAGAGAGAGAGAGTGAGCTTGAGATAGAGTGAGAGAGAGAGTGAGCTTTAGAAAGCGTAAGAGAGAGAGTGAGAAAGAGTGAAAGAGACTAAGAGAGAGTAAAGAGAGTGAGATAGAGTAAGCTTGAGAGAGAGTGAGACAGAGTGACCTTGTGAGAGACCGAGAGAGAGAGCGTGAGAGAGTGAAAGAGAGTGAGGGTGGGAGAGAGAGTGAGAGAGAGTGAGTTTAAGAGAGAGTGAGAGACAGATAGACAGACAGATAAACAAATAGACAAACAGAAGGATTGACAGGCAGACAGACAGACAGAGGGAGAAAAAGAGATAGAGACAGAAAGGAACAGAGAAAGAGAGAGCAAGGAAGCAATATAGATTAATAGAAAGAGAAAGAGAGAGAGAGAGAGGAGAGTAAAGAAAACATTACTGACTCTCTAGATTTGCACACTTCGCTTACCTGTAAAGCTAACCCCGCTTTTTTTAGTCTCATGTTTTCGATCAAATCTCTGAGATTATTTTAAGCATCAACCTTGGATGTGTCTGCAAGCACCAATAAAGCTGCATCCATCACGTCCTAGAGACTTACGATCGAATGTTGTATTTTACACAAAAGTAAACATCTTTATAAAAAAAACTAATGTTATGGTCACCCAATACAATGTGACAAGGCTACACCAGCAAACAGTTCAAGAATCGTTTGACGTTTAAAAGAGTATGACAGACGAAAGAGAATATTTGAAATGCTGCTAGCAGTTACATACATTTGAAGCCTTTGTGTGACAAGGTTGTTCTGTTTTTTTGCTAACATTGACCATCACTGGTGGAGAGTTTTGCAATGACGTAGAGAAGCGTGTGGAAATTTCCAGGCGCAAATGGACATTTTCAGGACACATATCTTGTTAAAGTTGTTGTAGCACTTGGTCATTAATATTATGAGTTGTTCCTTTTTTTAAGGGATTGATCGCACTTTTCAGGTATACGAAAAAAAGATAAAAAGCAAAAACATTTTGACACATATATATATATTTTTTTTAGGTTAAGTAGCAGCATGCATTACATAAGATAAGAATTAGTATTTACACTATGTAGATAGTTATAACTATAATATTGTCGCTCTCTATCTCTCTCTCTTTCTCTCTCTCTGTCTCTCTCTTTCTCTCTCTATCTCTCTCTGTCTCTCTCTCTTTCTCTCTCTATCTCTCTCTGTCTCTCTCTCTTTCTCTCTCTATCTCTCTATCTCTCTCTCTTTCTCTCTCTTTCTCTCTCTGTCTCTCTCTTTCTCTCTCTTTCTCTCTCTGTCTCTCTCTTTCTCTCTCTATCTCTCTCTGTCTCTCTCTCTTTCTCTCTCTATCTCTCTATCTCTCTCTTTCTCTCTCTTTCTCTCTTTCTCTCTCTCTCTGTCTCTCTCACCCCCCCCCCTATTTTTTTTTTGCGTTTTGTTTCTTTCAACCTAAAACGAGAGGGCACCGGTGGCCCTGATTTCATAGACCAGGGAGGATTACAAAGTTAAGAAGAACGAGAGGCGAGTCCTTCATGGAATCTTCGGAATTAAAGCGCTATCGTGTTCAGCGTGCGAATTGGTGGCCTTCTTATAGCGCTCTCGCCAACAACTTGGTTGACTGAGGTTCGATCTGTACAGGCAAGTCTAGTCTGAGGGTGGCCTTGTTATAGCGCTCTCGCCAACAACTTGGTTGATTGAGGTTCGATCTGTACAGGTAAGTCTAGTCTGAGGGTGGCCTTGTTATAGCGCTCTCGCCAAGAACTTGGTTGACTGAGGTTCGATCTGTACAGGCAAGTCTAGTCTGAGGGTGGCCTTGTTATAGCGCTCTCGCCAAGAAATTGGTTGACTGAGGTTCGATCTGTACAGGCAAGTCTAGCCTGCGGGTGGCTTTGTTATAGCGCTCTCGCCAAGAATTTGGTTGACTGAGGTTCGATCTGACCAGGCAAGTCTAGCCTGAGGGTGGCCTTGTTTTAGCGCTCTCGCCAACATCTTGGTTGACTGAGGTTCGATCTGACCAGGCAAGTCTAGTCTGAGGGTGTGTGACAGATAGAATGACATAGGAGACCAGCTCTCATTAGATCTCATTAAACGTGGGATCCTGCTCTTTCAGCTCGTCTTGATTTATAGGTTGTTGTTTGTTTTTTTTTTAATACAGAGCAGAGTACAAAGTTGAACGGCAGGTTTAATACATATCGTTCGGCGGAGCGCGTTCATTATCTTTTAAAATGTAATTCCAAAGTAAGAACATAAAATATAGTCTCCTCTTTAGGCAGAACCTACAGTTTCCAAATTTCAAATCCACTGGCCAATATGAACTTTATCTTGTCTTCTATATCCCTGAAAATTCTCGAGGAAAGCTAGCTTCGTTGTTTTCAGATAAAATCGATTCTTTGTTTTCTGAAATTCGAATTTGAAGTGGCAATAGGTCTACTCCTCTGACCCTATCCTCTTGTTACATTTTTTTTATTTACTTGATATTTCTGTTTATCCAGATTTGAGTCGTCCCAGCTTTCTTGTGTTCAGAGGTCCATGTGCGACTCCAACAAGCAGCGACACAAGACGAGCTTCTCAGACTTAAGAGAGGGGGAGATTTGTCGAGTGGGACAGTGACAAAACCACAGATCCGGTCCGTCACCAGGCTATAGATCTGTGATCCTACTCTACAGCCTTGTGGCAGCCACACATCTGGTCTTCAGCCACACATCTGGTCCACAGCCACACATCTGATCTTCAGCCATACATCTGGTCTACAGCCACACATCTGATCTTCAGCCACACATCTGATCTTCAGCCATACATCTGGTCTACAGCCACACATCTGATCTTCAGCCATACATCTGGTCTACAGCCACACATCTGATCTTCAGCCATACATCTAGTCTACAGCCACACATCTGGTCTACAGGCACACATCTGGTCTTCAGCTCAACATCTGGTCTACAGCCACACATCTAGTCTACAGCCACACATCTGGTCTTCAGCCCAACATCTGGTCTACAGCCACACATCTGGTCTACAGCCACACACCTAGTCTACAGCCACACATCTGGTTTACAGCCACACATCTGGTCTACAGCCACACATCTGGTCTACAGCCACACATCTGGTCTTCAGCTCAACATCTGGTCTACAGCCACACACCTAGTCTACAGCCACACATCTTGTCTACAGCCACACATCTTGTCTACAGCCACACATCTGGTCTTCAGCGACACACCTGGTCCCGCAGCATGCTGTAGATCTCTGATCTAAGACTCCAGCCAGACCGACCCTGGAGGCGAACGTCCGCAGACTTGCAGCCTCTCACAAACATCCTTCAGAATGATGATATCTCAAGCGAAAACTGTCCTTCCTCCATCGCTGGCTCCAGATCTGTCTAGATGGGTAAGTGGATTTTATCATCATTACTTCATGCACTCTAGATGTGGGGACCTTCACGGGTAGGGGAAAGGAAGAGAGAGAGAGAGAGAGAGAGAGAGAGAGAGAGAGAGTGAGTGAGGGTGAGGGAGAGAGAGTGAAAGAGAGTGGGGGCAACAAATCTCCCAAACCGTTCAGAACCATGTAGAATCTTAGGCTCCTTCAAAATACTCATTCTTCCAACAAACTGGTGAGACATTTCCTCGGCCGATCCAGGGAAATCAACTTATTCTAGACTTTCCTAATCTATAATTATAAGATCCTTTCGAGATCTTCTAAGAAGTGTATAAATTTCCGCAAAAAAGTGCCCAAAGATGCGCTGATATACGGGGATTCACAGCCGCACATTTATTGTAACCTACTTCATAACGAGAGTTTAAAATGGATTGATTTTTTTTAATTTGCCCACT
>JAWDGP010002415.1:92500-97500 GCA_033675545.1 Elysia crispata | reverse complement strand
TTAAAATATGAGAAACGTGCCGGTGATTAGTTTGTAGAAAGAAAAGAAGGCCCAAAATAATAAAGGTAAGAAAAAAAAAAAAAAAAAAAATATATATATATATATATATATAAGTAAGACATAACTTTGTGAAATGCTCAAAAGCGGTCTGTCTGTATGTATTCATGTATATATATATATATATATATATATATATATATATATACATGCATATGTACAGACAGACTGCCAGATATCTTTCTATCTTTCTATGTATCTATAATTATGACTGTGAAGGGGATAAATCTGCTATCAATTATTTTTCTTTTCAACTTGTTGATTCGAACGGGTAATTATACTTGTATGATACATAAATACATACACACTGTCAGAAAACAAACAGACATAATTATAGACAGATACACAATATAAATATGATCAATGGAGAAAGCTTTATGGAAATATGTTAAACTCATATATAGATTAGTAGGAACTCTAGGTTAATGAGACCACATTATATGTCTTATCATTAGATAAAGTTTGACAAATGCTGTATTTTCATACACCATGGAGCTGGGCAAATACCTTTTCTATCTTTGATTAAGAAAAAAAACATCAGCTAAACAAACAAACAAACTTTAAGAGCCTATTGTTACAGCGATAAAACTACCAGGGTCGATTAGAGCCACAACAGGAATGGGTCCGATTTGTTCAGAAACCCACATTAATATTTATGAAGGACGCGCTCATCACTCGATGCTGTTAGGAGATGTTCAATCCGTAGAGAGCAGAGACGTTGGTGATCTCGGTCACTTTGATTTTTCCAGCTCTTACATTTCTCTTTTTTTAGTAAGTACAAGAAGGAACACGAACAAAATAGACAAAAAGGTAAAAGAGCTTAAAAGCCTAATGTCACAGCCATACCTGTCCACGAGCGATTAGAACCATAACACGACCGTATCTGGTTTTTTTTTTAATTGATTAATTTGTTCATTTTTTTTTTTTTTTTTTTTTTTTTTTGAATAACCAAAATAAAGTTCGTGTTGATAGCAGCATGAAAATCCCATTCAAAGGTCGGTAAAGGTTTTGTTTGGAAATATTTAATCTGTAAAGTGCAGAAAGTTCCTTGAGGTCAGTGATCTGCTGTTTCTTGTGTCACTGTTGTGCAGTCAGGTTCATAATAATTATCACCTGAATGATAAACACTTGTAGAGGTTGGTCTGACTGGCCTTGACCTTGGCTTTCAACAGCACTTAAAGCTAGGATTAGATTGTACGGAGTTTCGCATTTCTTGGTGCTAGATTGGGGTACATAAGTGAAAGAGAGAGAAATATCTTGAGAGAGACATGAGCAGTTAGAAGAGTGAAAGAGTGGGGGATTGGATGAGATAGAGAGGGAGAGAGAGAGAGAGAGAGAGAGAGAGAGAGAGAAAGCGAGAGAGAGAGAGAGAGAGAGACGAGTAAAAACTGCAGTTTAATATAGCGCGGAATACAGAAGACACATATACGGATGGGCTCTATCAGGCAATAAAACAAATAAACAATAAGAATTTTCGATGAGGAAGAATGTGAAATCCTAACCATATACACCAAACATTGATCCTCTGAAATGAAGTCTAATAAAGCTGCGAACTTTCTCGGAAACTCAACAACTGAGAGGATTACTTTTCGCCATCCAATATATTCCGCGAAAATTGAACCGAACTCCACCTTCCGGTGAACCCGAGACCTTCGGGCCACAAAACAGGCATCACACAGAAGCATTGGTAAGCACTTCGGCATGTTCCGAGTGTTTTCATAATTTTCCGGTGACGCCATTGCTGCTTCGGTCAAAAAAGGGGGAAATTTTATCGTATGTTGTGAACAGTGGTGTTCTGGTGGAATATTATGTAGAAAGGTTTCCTACAATTTGATAGTTATATTTATGGTGTCTACAAGGTTAAAATGCTTCAGAAATGTGATCTAGCGATAGCTGTTTCAAATAAACTTAACGGCTCAATAGTGACTAAATCGGGCGTTTTGATCAGACGTACTAGATCTAGATCTGGGTCTAGATGTAGACATTTAGCTAGGGCTAGATCTTGGTCTAGATGTAGCTAATTAGCTAGGGCTAGATCTGTATTGAAACATTTGACTTCAGGTGCATTTCGTTATTATTTATGATTACTGTCTCTAAATGCTTATTTAGAGTAAGTTTGTGCATGTCTCGAATTATTTAGATGATTTTTGAAAACCATTTTAATGAAAATAATGGCGGTTTCATTAGATCTTTTCTCATAAGGTCTCAGTCTATAGCGGGAAGGCGTCGATTTTAGGGCGTAACCTGATGAAAATGTCATATCTTCTCCTTTTTTTTTTGTGTACTGTGAAGCCGTAGAAATTGTTACTTAAATTTCAGTCACAAAAGAATAGCCACTCAAGTTCTACATTTGTAAATATATATATATATATATATATATATATATATATATATATATATATATATATATATATATATATATATATATATATGGACCAGGAAAAATGTTGGTACGGTACCAGTTTTAAGCTTTTTGACGTGGAAAGGAAGTTTGTTGTGATCAAAACTAATATGGCGGACGAACTTAGAGACTGCAGAAACGGAAGGACAGTAAAACTGACGTATTTGCTCAGTCAGGATATCTGCGTGTCGTCGTTAAGCCGTGCTTGGTACAGCCCGTCCAACACACTACTGACTGAGTCATAGAGCACGCTCACTTTCTATGGAGATTCATGAAAGTGAATTTGAAATGACATTGTCTCAAGTTCAGATTAAAAATTAAAAAAAAAAATAATAAAAAAACACCAAAAGACATTACACTCTTGGTGATCTTGTTAAATTGTGATAATTTTCATTCTATCTCTTAAAAGTGCAAATGAGGGTGGCTAATTCTGTCAGTGCTTGAGCGGCAAACATAGGTTTAGAAAAGCGCGCACCAAATCACACAACATAAACTGCGCTGCGTCTGAATTAGTGGTTGGGATTAGCGTGGAGCTGGCAGACAATGGTGTCCCGCACATGTTCAAATCGTTATCTTTATCTCCATTGCGTTCAGTAGACTTCACCAGTCGTACTGACAGAAATCTTTGGACTGTCTACCACGACACAATTTAATTGCTGCTGCTGTAATAATTGTGTCAAACTGATGCGTGTCACAAATGTAGAGACATAGGATCTAGATCTGGTCACACCAGAGATTTCTCCTTCACTGAGGAGTCGTCGTGCCTTTCCTTTTGAGCTAGGCATTTTGTCCCTGAGAGTTTTTTGCAATATTTAGCAGTATTTTTTTCTTTGAATTAGTGCTTAGAACATCCGGTGAGGATATTATGATTCCTTCTTCATAAATTCTAGTCTTGGCGTATTTATAGCTGTGTTGAATGTGATTACATACGTCTTTGGCGCTGAAAATTCAACGGTTAGATCTACATGTAGTAAAAGAACCGGTGTTTTTCTGACGTGTCCAACACTTGAAGTTCTGCTGATTAAAGCATTTATTCCTTTTTGCAGTTATTAGAAAGTTCAGTTCTAAATTTCTAAATATATATATATATATATATTTTATAAAGTGTTAATTTAATATATATATATATATATATATATATATATATATATTAAATTAACACTTTATAAAATTCCTCGTGGATGCCAAATAATTTTGCATCGACTATGTTAAGCGTCTAAGGTTTGAAATAAATGTCATTTAATTCACATGTGGTAAGTTTGTGGGTGACTTAACAGGATAGAGGCTTAGGGTGTGGTTTAAGTCTATCATTTTTATGCTTCCACCTAAAAATGATTAATAAATAAATAAATAAATAGACAATAAAAGTGCAAGGTACGGCTGGTCTGCTGTAGATCAGCTATCCCCGTCAATCTATCTTTTGAGCGCACCTCCATGTGATGACGACGGAAAAGTTCAGCGTGGTGTTTGATAACCTTACAATTTTTTTTTTACTCTTCTCTTTTTTAAAGCGTTATTTTTCCCCAAAAAATGTATGCATGTGAAATAGATTTAGGGGACATTGAATACTACAAAATTACTGTTACTTTTTTGCCTAGACTCAGTTGTATAATAAACAGTTTTTATTGTGCGTCTTTATTTAGTGCCATGTAATTAAACCGGTGCAGGGTTAGTGAGTACTTACTGTAACTTTATCTCGATCTATAATAATTATTATTGCCATAACTTCTAGCCCAGCTGGCACAGAGCTCATCTCATAACCAACTTTGATGGACTGGTCTAATTATGATTTGATCAGTAGTCTAGCTTTCACTCCAGGCTGAAGTACTGCCTAGATGGTTATTTCACATGTTTTAGCAAAGCACAGCTAATTTTTTATCGAGTTGAGTAAAATTAACTATAGTTCAAAATCTGTCAATTTTAAGAACTGCTTCTACAGTGATATTATTTTTTTTTTACTTAGACGAAACTAAGAAGGATTGAAGCACCGTTCGGTTCAAACTTGATAAACTTTGATGTAACGTCGCTGTTATGGCGAAAAGACTCTCCTAGAGCGCTAGCGTGATTCTAAAGACACTGAACTTCTTGTCTTTCTAAAGGCAACGTAACATTCCTCTGTGCGAGTAAGACTGAGAGAGAGAGAGAGAGAGAGAGAGAGAGAGAGAGAGAGAGAGAGAGAGAGACAGAGAGACAGAGAGAGAGAGAGAGAGAAGGAATTTCTCAAACCACGAACTCATCCTACTCCTCAAAGAATTTCGTTGTGTTTCGGCTTGTGCGGACTTGAACCCAGGCTGTAAAACTCCATGGTTGTGATACCCATCTCTCCCGCTACGAGTGGAGCTAAGCCAGTAAGTTATTTTTTGTTTTGTTTGTAACATTGCTTTTGCTTTTGTTGTTGTTGTTGTTGTTGTGTTTGTTACTTTTGCGGTTGTTGTTGCATTGTTATTTTTCTTTTTGTTGTTGTTGTTGTTGTTGTTGTTGTTGCTTTCCTATTTTTATTCCTGTTGATGTGATGCTAATTTTTTCTTGTTGTTTGTTGTTG
>JAWDGP010002415.1:67500-90000 GCA_033675545.1 Elysia crispata | reverse complement strand
TCTCTCTCAGTCTCTCTCTCTGTCTCTCTGTGTCACTCTCTTTGTCTCTTTCTCTGTCTCTTTCTCTCTGTCTCTCTCTCTCGTTCTCCCTCTCTTTCTCTCTCTGTTTCTGTCTCTGTCTATCTGTCTGTCTTTCTCTGTCTGTTTGTCTGCCTGTCTGTCTGTCTGTCTCTCTCTTTCTCCCTCTCTCTCCCTCTCTCTCTCTCTCTCTCTCTCTCTCTCTCTCTCTCTCTCTCTCTCTCTCTCTCTCTCTCTCTCTCTCTTATCTATCTACCTCTTACGTCTCTCCCTATTTACGGACAGCTCTTTAAACTGGGGATCTTTCCCAGCACATTGAATTCCTGTGGTGGCACAGATCCAGAAATAAAATTTAAAATATTCTCCGCCCCCGGCCCCCATCTATCAGCCCAAATTAGCTATTTACAAACAACGGCGAGACTCGAACCCGCATTATGATA
The DNA here is from genome assembly GCA_033675545.1 of Elysia crispata. Classification (NCBI taxonomy): domain Eukaryota; kingdom Metazoa; phylum Mollusca; class Gastropoda; family Plakobranchidae; genus Elysia; species Elysia crispata. Next base: position 89,542 of record JAWDGP010002415.1, on the reverse strand, counting down.
GATATATGTCGGCGAAGAGTCCAGACTATAGGCCAGTTCTGACTCTGCCACCACAGCCTGGGTGTTTGACAGCAGCTGAAGTCAGCAGGGAGATCATGTGTCAGGGTCAGGATATTTCAACTGATGTCGTTTACTATCATTACTGGTGTCGTTAACAGTAGCTAAAAATAGACAGAAATTGGGAAATCAGCAACATCAGCGTCTTTCTCCTTTCTCTCTCATTCTCTTTTTCTCTCTGTTTGTGTTATTCTCTCACTCACCTTCTTTCTCTCTCTGTCTGTCTTATCTTCTCATTCTTATTCTTTCTCTCTCCGTCTCTCTTATTTTCTTATTCTCATTTTTTTCTCTGTCTGTCTGTCTGTCTGTCTGTCTGTCTGTCTGTCTGTCTGTCTGTCTGTCTGTCTGTCTCTCTCTCTCTCTCTCTCTCTCTCTCTCTCTCTCTCTCTCTCTCTCTCTCTCTCTCTCTCACTCTCTCTCTCACTCTCTCTCTCTTTCTCTCTTTAACCCTTTTTCTATGACTTTCCATCGAACTATTCTTCTCCCTCCTCTAACTGTCTTCCTCTTCCTATTTTCTTCTCTCTTCCTTTTTCCTCTCCCCTGCTGTCTTTCGCTTTTTTTTTTTTCTTGTCTTTATTCTTCCCATTTCAAGCGTGCTCAGAGCCTTATCTTTCATTTCATCCCTGCTTGCTGGGGCTTTAAGTTTGATATGAAAAAAGCTGAAATGAGTTTTGTGGACGCAAATTAGCTCTTTTTCCATAATTTATCCTACTCGCTTATGTTTTATTCTGTTTTTTCAAATCAAGTTTTAAACATGTGGTCAAATAAAGGTATAATTTACCTTGCATTGAAGAAAAAACCAAACTTATTTTTAATGGTGCATGACTCAGAAGGATAATATATTGGAAAAAGCTAAAATTCGTATATGTTTCGCTCTAACATTTTTGTAATGCAGGGGAATAAAAGTTTGCAATCTAAGGGAAGTAACACCAAATTTTGTTCCGTCATGTTTTCATGGTTATTTCCCTTAATTTAATATAACCGATTCTTATCGTACATTGATCTTTGAAAAGTTTACTAATGGTTGGTCTGAATGTAATTAACAGAAAAGGCTAAAAGTTTATGTCTCTTATCTTATTTCCTCCCTTCTCTTTTCACTCCCTCTCTCTCTCTCTCTCTCTCTCTCTCTCTCTCTCTCTCTCTCTCTCTCTCTCTCTCTCTCTCTCTCTCTCTCTCTCTCTCTCTCTCTCTCTCTCTCTCTCTCTCTCTCTCTCTCTCTCTCTGGTTCTCTCTTTTTCTCGCGTCTTCCCTTTCGTTTGCCTGTTTTTCTGTCCGTTTCAAGGTCTCTCTCTTTCTGTCTCTTCTTTCCCATCGCTCTTTTCTGTCTCTCTCTTTCTTTCCATTCATTATCTTTATAAGTTATGCGGATAAAAGTAGGTTATTTTCTGAGAGGTCTGTATTCTGCTATACGTTTAACTCTCACTACATGTCTTCTCTCTCTCTCTCTCTCTCTCTCTCTCTCTCTCTCTCTCTCTCTCTCTCTCTCTCTCTCTCTCTCTCTCTCTCTCTCTCTCTCTCTCTCTCTCTCTCTCTCTCTCTCTCTCTCTCTCTCTCTCTCTCTCTCTCTCTCTCTCTCTCTCTCTCTCTCTCTCTCTCTCTCTCTCTCTCTCTCTCTAGTGTAGACTATAAATAGGAATTTAAACACCGCAAATAGTCTTCAGGTTTTATTGGGATTTTCCAAACTGTTTTTGTTTATTTTTCTATGAAAGAAACGAAAAACACTTTTTGAATTACAGGAAACTTCGTATTGCCGTATCAAACATCCACCAACAAATATCCTAAATTGGTTAATCTACAATAAGCACCAAAATGAAAATGAATGATCTTAGATTGTTGTTGCGTCTGTTTTCTTTTAGCAGCACTATAATGTATAAATTATGGTTTCCCTAAATCTGAGGTTCAGAGGTATTTTTAGATTTTACAACATCCTCCAAGCCCATTTAAAAATCTTACCCGTCGGTGGCAGAGATCCGAACTAGAACCCCAAAAGTTGATCGTCCAAACTCAAGCTCTCGAGCAGACGATATTATTTGTCATTACCTTTGCCACGGCGAACTTTAACCTTAAGTTTTGAAAGTTACCCGAAACTTATCTCTCGTCTTGGCTTTTTTTTTTCCTTCAAGTAAATTTTGCGGCCCCTAAACTTACCTTGAAAGGATGATTGTTCAGACATAAGAGCTCTGCTCGTTTGTTAAAACCAGGCTAAGTTCCTTGACCTTTCACCCCGTGTTCTGGAGATCCAAGGCCTGGTTCACTCTCCCGGTAAAGGTAACATCGTTCGTCTCCAAACTGAGTCCGTCGCGTTAATTCTCCTTGTTTTTAATCGTCTCTGAAGCCCGTGCCAAGCCCTCACGGAGTTTCACCAGCTGTGTTAAGTAACCCGACTTTCACCGGCTCTTAAAGGTCAAACTCGGGTCATTCAGACCTGGTTTTGCCTGTGATCTTCGTGACTTGCACATAATCTACATACACAGTGGGAACATTGGTAGTACTTACTGCATCGCCATCATCATCATCATCATCATCATCATCATCATCATCATCATCATCATCATCATCATCACCATCATCACCACCATCATCATCCCCATCACCATCATCGTCATCATCATCATCATCATCATCATCATCATCATCGTCATCATCATCATCATCATCATCATCATCATCGTCATCATCATCGTAACCATCATCATCATCATCATCGTCATCACCATCGTAACCATCATCATCATCATCATCATCATCATCATCATCATCATCATCATCATCATCATCATCATCATCGTCATCATCATCATCGTAACCATCATCATCATCATCATCATCGTCATCATCATTATCGTCATCATCGTCTTCATCATCATCATCATCATCGTAACAATCATCATCATCGTCATCATCGTATTCATCATCATCATCATCATCGTCATCATCGTCTTCATCATCATCATCATCATCATCATCATCATCATCATCATCATCATCATCGTAACCATCATCATCATCATCATCATCGCAACCATCATCATCATCATCATCATCATCATCATCATCATCATCATCGTAACCATCATCATCATCATCATCATCATCATAAAATTATTTCCACCATCACCACCATCATTATAAACGTCATCTTTATCATCACCACCACCATCATACTTCCACTATCACCACTATCATTATCATAGTCATCTTTATCATCACCACCATAATAATCATCATCATCATCATCATCATATATCCACCATCACCACCATCATTATTGACGTCATCTTTATCATCACCACCATAATAATAATAATCATCATCATCAACATCATCATCATCATATTTCCACCATCACCACCATCATTATCAAAGTATTCTTTATCATCAACACCATCATTATCATCAACATCATCATACTTCCATCATCACAACCATCATTATCATAGTCATCTTTATCATCATACCATCATCATCATCCTCATCATCATCATCATCATCATCATACTTCCACCATCACCACCATCATAATACTTCCACAATCACCACATTCATTATCATAGTCATCTTTATCATCACCATCATCATCATCATCATACTTCCACCATCACCACCATCATAATACTTCCACAATCACCACATTCATTATCATAGTCATCTTTATCATCACCATCATCATCATCATCAAACTTCCACCATCACCACCATCATAATACTTCCACAATCACCACATTCATTATCATAGTCATCTTTATCATCACCATCATCATCATCATCATCATACTTCCACCATCACTACCACCATCATTATCAAAGTCACTACACAATCTGTCTAGCTAGTGTGCCCTTACACAATCTCTTTAGCCATTGTATCCATACACAATCTGTCTAGCTAGTGTGTCCCTACACAATCTGTTTAGCTAGTGTGTCCCTACACAATCTGTTAACTAGTGTGTCCCTACACAATCTGTCTAGCTAGTGTGTCCCTACACAATCTGTCTAGCTAGTGTGTCCCTACACAATCTGTCTAGCTAGTGTGTCCCTACACAATCTGTTAACTAGTGTGTCCCTACACAATCTGTCTAGCTAGTGTGTCCATACACAATCTGTCTAGCTAGTGTGTCCATACACAATCTGTCTAGCTAGTGTGTCCCTACACAATCTGTTTAGCTAGTGTGTCCCTACACAATCTGTTAACTAGTGTGTCCCTACACAATCTGTCTAGCTAGTGTGTCCCTACACAATCTGTCTAGCTAGTGTGTCCCTACACAATCTGTTTAGCTAGTGTGTCCCTACACAATCTGTTAACTAGTGTGTCCCTACACAATCTGTTAACTAGTGTGTCCCTACACAATCTGTCTAGCTAGTGTGTCCCTACACAATCTGTTAACTAGTGTGTCCCTACACAATCTGTTAACTAGTGTGTCCCTACACAATCTGTTAACTAGTGTGTCCCTACACAATCTGTCTAGCTAGTGTGTCCCTACACAATCTGTTAACTAGTGTGTCCCTACACAATCTGTTAGCTAGTGTGTCCCTACACAATCTGTTAACTAGTGTGTCCCTACACAATCTGTTTAGCTAGTGTGTCCCTACACAATCTGTTAACTAGTGTGTCCCTACACAATCTGTTAACTAGTGTGTCCCTACACAATCTGTTAACTAGTGTGTCCCTACACAATCTGTTAACTAGTGTGTCCCTATACAATCTGTCTAGCTAGTGTGTCCCTACACAATCTGTTAACTAGTGTGTCCCTACACAATCTGTTAACTAGTGTGTCCCTACACAATCTGTTAACTAGTGTGTCCCTACACAATCTGTTTAGCTAGTGTGTCCCTACACCATCTGTTAGCTAGTGTGTCCCTACACAATCTGTCTAGCTAGTGTGTCCCTACACAATCTGTTTAGCTAGTGTGTCCCTACACAATCTGTTAACTAGTGTGTCCCTACACAATCTGTTAGCTAGTGTGTCCCTACACAATCTGTTAACTAGTGTGTCCCTACACAATCTGTTTAGCTAGTGTGTCCCTACACAATCTGTTAGCTAGTGTGTCCCTACACAATCTGTCTAGCTAGTGTGTCCCTACACAATCTGTTTAGCTAGTGTGTCCCTACACAATCTGTTAACTAGTGTGTCCCTACACAATCTGTTAACTAGTGTGTCCCTACACAATCTGTTAACTAGTGTGTCCCTACACAATCTGTTTAGCTAGTGTGTCCCTACACAATCTGTTTAGCTAGTGTGTCCCTACACAATCTGTTAACTAGTGTGTCCCTACACAATCTGTCTAGCTAGTGTGTCCCTACACAATCTGTTAACTAGTGTGTCCCTACACAATCTGTTTAGCTAGTGTGTCCCTACACAATCTGTTAACTAGTGTGTCCCTACACAATCTGTCTAGCTAGTGTGTCCCTACACAATCTGTTAACTAGTGTGTCCCTACACAATCTGTTAGCTAGTATGTCCCTACACAATCTGTTAACTAGTGTGTCCCTACACAATCTATTTAGCTAGTGTGTCCCTACACAATCTGTCTAGCTAGTGTGTCCCTACACAATCTGTTAACTAGTGTGTCCCTACACAATCTGTTAACTAGTGTGTCCCTACACAATCTGTTAACTAGTGTGTCCCTACACAATCTGTTAACTAGTGTGTCCCTACACAATCTGTTAACTAGTGTGTCCCTACACAATCTGTTTAGCTAGTGTGTCCCTACACAATCTGTTAACTAGTGTGTCCCTACACAATCTGTTAACTAGTGTGTCCCTACACAATCTGTTTAGCTAGTGTGTCCCTACACAATCTGTTAGCTAGTGTGTCCCTACACAATCTGTTAACTAGTGTGTCCCTACACAATCTGTTTAGCTAGTGTGTCCCTACACAATCTGTTAACTAGTGTGTCCCTACACAATCTGTCTAGCTAGTGTGTCCCTACACAATCTGTTTAGCTAGTGTGTCCCTACACAATCTGTTAACTAGTGTGTCCCTACACAATCTGTTTAGCTAGTGTGTCCCTACACAATCTGTTAACTAGTGTGTCCCTACACAATCTGTTAACTAGTGTGTCCCTACACAATCTGTTAACTAGTGTGTCCCTACACAATCTGTTAACTAGTGTGTCCCTACACAATCTGTTTAGCTAGTGTGTCCCTACACAATCTGTTAACTAGTGTGTCCCTACACAATCTGTCTAGCTAGTGTGTCCCTACACAATCTGTCTGTTAACTAGTGTGTCCCTACACAATCTGTTAACTAGTGTGTCCCTACACAATCTGTTAACTAGTGTGTCCCTACACAATCTGTTAACTAGTGTGTCCCTACACAATCTGTTTAGCTAGTGTGTCCCTACACAATCTGTTTAGCTAGTGTGTCCCTACACAATCTGTTAACTAGTGTGTCCCTACACAATCTGTTTAGCTAGTGTGTCCCTACACAATCTGTTAACTAGTGTGTCCCTACACAATCTGTTAACTAGTGTGTCCCTACACAATCTGTTTAGCTAGTGTGTCCCTACACAATCTGTTAACTAGTGTGTCCCTACACAATCTGTTAACTAGTGTGTCCCTACACAATCTGTTAACTAGTGTGTCCCTACACAATCTGTTAACTAGTGTGTCCCTACACAATCTGTTAGCTAGTGTGTCCCTACACAATCTGTTAGCTAGTGTGTCCCTACACAATCTGTTAACTAGTGTGTCCCTACACAATCTGTTAACTAGTGTGTCCCTACACAATCTGTTTAGCTAGTGTGTCCCTACACAATCTGTTAACTAGTGTGTCCCTACACAATCTGTCTAGCTAGTGTGTCCCTACACAATCTGTTAACTAGTGTGTCCCTACACAATCTGTTAACTAGTGTGTCCCTACACAATCTGTTAACTAGTGTGTCCCTACACAATCTGTTAACTAGTGTGTCCCTACACAATCTGTTAACTAGTGTGTCCCTACACAATCTGTTAACTAGTGTGTCCCTACACAATCTGTTAACTAGTGTGTCCCTACACAATCTGTCTAGCTAGTGTGTCCCTACACAATCTGTTAACTAGTGTGTCCCTACACAATCTGTTAACTAGTGTGTCCCTACACAATCTGTTAACTAGTGTGTCCCTACACAATCTGTCTAGCTAGTGTGTCCCTACACAATCTGTTTAGCTAGTGTGTCCCTACACAATCTGTTAACTAGTGTGTCCCTACACAATCTGTCTAGCTAGTGTGTCCCTACACAATCTGTTTAGCTAGTGTGTCCCTACACAATCTGTTAACTAGTGTGTCCCTACACAATCTGTTAACTAGTGTGTCCCTACACAATCTGTTAACTAGTGTGTCCCTACACAATCTGTTTAGCTAGTGTGTCCCTACACAATCTGTCTAGCTAGTGTGTCCCTACACAATCTGTTAACTAGTGTGTCCCTACACAATCTGTCTAGCTAGTGTGTCCCTACACAATCTGTTAACTAGTGTGTCCCTACACAATCTGTTAACTAGTGTGTCCCTACACAATCTGTCTAGCTAGTGTGTCCCTACACAATCTGTCTAGCTAGTGTGTCCCTACACAATCTGTTTAGCTAGTGTGTCCCTACACAATCTGTTTAGCTAGTGTGTCCCTACACAATCTGTTTAGCTAGTGTGTCCCTACACAATCTGTTTAGCTAGTGTGTCCCTACACAATCTGTTAACTAGTGTGTCCCTACACAATCTGTTTAGCTAGTGTGTCCCTACACAATCTGTTAACTAGTGTGTCCCTACACAATCTGTTAACTAGTGTGTCCCTACACAATCTGTTAACTAGTGTGTCCCTACACAATCTGTTTAGCTAGTGTGTCCCTACACAATCTGTCTAGCTAGTGTGTCCCTACACAATCTGTTTAGCTAGTGTGTCCCTACACAATCTGTTTAGCTAGTGTGTCCCTACACAATCTGTTTAGCTAGTGTGTCCCTACACAATCTGTTTAGCTAGTGTGTCCCTACACAATCTGTTTAGCTAGTGTGTCCCTACACAATCTGTTTAGCTAGTGTGTCCCTACACAATCTGTTTAGCTAGTGTGTCCCTACACAATCTGTTAACTAGTGTGTCCCTACACAATCTGTTAACTAGTGTGTCCCTACACAATCTGTTAACTAGTGTGTCCCTACACAATCTGTTAACTAGTGTGTCCCTACACAATCTGTTAACTAGTGTGTCCCTACACAATCTGTCTAGCTAGTGTGTCCCTACACAATCTGTTAACTAGTGTGTCCCTACACAATCTGTTAACTAGTGTGTCCCTACACAATCTGTCTAGCTAGTGTGTCCCTACACAATCTGTCTAGCTAGTGTGTCCCTACACAATCTGTTAACTAGTGTGTCCCTACACAATCTGTCTAGCTAGTGTGTCCCTACACAATCTGTCTAGCTAGTGTGTCCCTACACAATCTGTTAACTAGTGTGTCCCTACACAATCTGTTAACTAGTGTGTCCATACACAATCTGTTAACTAGTGTGTCCCTACACAATCTGTTTAGCTAGTGTGTCCCTACACAATCTGTCTAGCTAGTGTGTCCCTACACAATCTGTCTAGCTAGTGTGTCCCTACACAATCTGTTAACTAGTGTGTCCCTACACAATCTGTTAACTAGTGTGTCCATACACAATCTGTCTAGCTAGTGTGTCCCTACACAATCTGTCTAGCTAGTGTGTCCCTACACAATCTGTTTAGCTAGTGTGTCCCTACACAATCTGTTTAGCTAGTGTGTCCTTACACAATCTGTTTAGCTAATGTGTCCCTACACAATCTGTTTAGCTAGTGTGTCCCTACACAATCTGTTTAGCTAATGTGTCCCTACACAATCTGTTTAGCTAGTGTGTCCTTACACAATATGTTTAGCTAATGTGTCCCTACACAATCTGATTAGCTAGTGTGTCCCTACACAATCTGTTTAGCTAATGTGTCCCTACACAATCTGTTTAGCTAGTGTGTCCTTACACAATCTGTTTAGCTAATGTGTCCCTACACAATCTGATTAGCTAATGTGTCCCTACACAAATCTGTTTAGCTAGTGTGTCCTTACACAATCTGTTTAGCTAATGTGTCCCTACACAATAGATTAAGCTTGTGCATCTGCACAAGAATTTTAGTGAGTGTGCCCATAACCAGTAGGTTACGCTAGATTCTATCTACGCAATAGGTTAAGCTTGTGTACCCACATAAACTTTAGTTAGTATGTCACCACCCAGTTGCTTTAACTAAGTGTGTCCCTCCTCAATAGGTTTTGCTCGTGTGTCCCTACACAATAGGTTTAGCTAGTGTATTCCTAGACAATAGGTTTAGCCAGAGTGACCCTATACAATTGGCTCAGCAAGTGGGTTCCTAAACAATAGGTTTAGCTAGTGTATCCCTACACGATAGATTTAGCTAGTGTATTCCTAGACAATAGGTTTGGCACAACTGTAGGTTTAGCTAGTGTGTTACGAGACAACAGATTTTGCAAGACTGTCCCCAAACAATACTTTTAGCTAGAGTGTTCCTACACAAAAGGTTTACCTAGTGTGTCCATGCACAAAAGGTTTACTTAAAGTATTCCTACACAAAAGGTTTACTAAATGTGTTCCTAAACAATAGGTTTACCTAGTGGGTCCCTACACAATCTAATTAGCTAGTGCGTCCTTACACAATATATTTACCTAGTGTGTCCCTACACAATATATTTACCTAGTGTGTCCCTACACAATATATTTATCTAGTGCGTCCCTACACAATATATTTACCTAGTGTGTCCCTACACAATAGATTTACCTAGTGTGTCCCTACACAATAGGTTTACCTAGTGTGTCCCTACACAATAGGTTTACCTAGTGTGTCCCTACACAATAGGTTTACCTAGTGTGTCCCTACACAATAGATTTACCTAGTGTGTCCCTACACAATATATTTACCTAGTGTGTCCCTACACAATATATTTACCTTGTGTGTCCCTACACAATGTATAGCTCAACTTGCTTGATCCTTTACGCTTGACGAGTTATTGCTGGATATACAGCAATAATGGACGGAGATTTAAATTTTTCATGCTTTAGGAGAATAAAATATAAGACCTCAAGAAAAGAAGAACTGGATCGGTTTTGTAATGAACGTTTTTGTAATCATGCTATTTGTTTTTCTCCGAATTCCCCTGTGGACATGATCAGAGTTTGTGACAAGTTCATGGGAACTCTTGCTTTGAAACCGATAAAATTTTCGCTAAGTCATTGAGCGGGTGACCTCGTTACGGTTTCGTCCTCTCAAAGAAGCGTTTCTCTCTAAGGAAGCGGGACGGACTCATGTATCGAGAGAAGGTGTCAGGAAAGCACAGCATTTGGTCCAGGGTGTCATACTTTCAGAGAGTCACTTCCGTCAGAACCAGGGGCTACGTTCACCTGGTTTAAACAATACAGCACCACAGCGGGAATAATGAAAAGTTAAGACTTAGGGAGAAAAAGAGGGGGGAGGGGTCGAAGGGGAGAGAGAATAAAGGTTGAGACAGGGGAAAGGAAGATTTAAAAAAAAAATAGAAATATTGTTTAAGCACGCGTTTTTCAGCTTAATAGATAAAACATGTGAGATTTGATAAACTATCATGACATGACAAAGCTTTTCGAGCAGTACATACGATCAAAAACGCACATTAAACTTTCGGAGGGCACAAAAATTATCTTTCTAATGGAGAATATGTGGTTCATTTTTTGACCTGCGTTCTTTTATCACTCGTGAAAAGTTATATCATGGAAGATTTTTTTTTTGCCTCTTCTTGTTTTATAGTGTTGGTAGCCCCGCTGACATCGTTCTCTTTCTTATCTTTCTTCTTTTTATGGCACGTCATGGTTAAAAACATCTTCATGGTCGGCATCATCATCATCATCATATTATCTTTAACATATCATCATTATCATTAATAGAATTATGTACACTTGAATAGATGTTCAGGTGACAAAATTAAGCTTTACAAGAAGTTCGGGGTCTGTAGATAATGGAAACAAAAACTCATACAGAGGTTAGAAAATTGTATAGCACAAGTCCATTCACAGTAAAATAAAAATAAATCACTTTAAAAAAATGTTCCTTATGCGACATGGGCTGTGAGCGACGCAACTAGCTCCAGTCGCTAGAACCACTGAAGGTAGAGTTAGAGGCGCTCGTTGGGTTGAAGAAACTGGGGAGGGAAACAAAATATCGTGCATACATCATTACCATCTCCATCACCATCACCCTCCTCATTATCATTGATTTTATCTTCATTATCATTACATCTCCTCATTATCATTACCATCTCTTCATTAAAATTACCATCATGCTCATTATCATCAACCTCATTATCATTATCATAATTCTCATTATCATTACCATCATCCCCATTATCATAAATATTATCCTCATTATCATCACCCTTTTCTTTATTATCGTTAACATCGTGCTCATTATCATTATCAATATCCTCATTATCGTTATTATCATCCGCATTATCATTACCATTATCCTCAATACCATTACCATCATCCTCATTATCATTAACATCATCCTCATTATCATTACCATTATCTTCATTATCATTACCATCATCCTCATTATCATAACCATTATCCTCATTATCATAACCATTATCCTCATTATCATAACCATTATCCTCATTATCATAACCATTATCCTCATTATCATAACCATTATCCTCATTATCATTACCATCATCCTCATTATCATAACCATTATCCTCATTATCATAACCATTATCCTCATTATCATTACCATTATCCTCATTATCATAACCATTATCCTCATTATCATAACCATTATCCTCATTATCATAACCATTATCCTCATTATCATAACCATTATCCTCATTATCATTACCATTATCCTCATTATCATAACCATTATCCTCATTATCGTAACCATTATCCTCATTATCATAACCATTATCCTCATTATCATTACCATCATCCTCATTATCATAACCATTATCCTCATTATCATAACCATTATCCTCATTATCATTACCATTATCCTCATTATCATAACCATTATCCTCATTATCATAACCATTATCCTCATTATCATAACCATTATCCTCATTATCATTACCATTATCCTCATTATCATAACCATTATCCTCATTATCATAACCATTATCCTCATTATCATAACCATTATCCTCATTATCATTACCATTATCCTCATTATCATTACCATTATCCTCATTATCATAACCATTATCCTCATTATCATAACCATTATCCTCATTATCATAACCATTATCCTCATTATCATTACCATTATCCTCATTATCATTACCATTATCCTCATTATCATAACCATTATCCTCATTATCATAACCATTATCCTCATTATCATTACCATTATCCTCATTATCATAACCATTATCCTCATTATCATTACCATTATCCTCATTATCATAACCATTATCCTCATTATCATAACCATTATCCTCATTATCATAACCATTATCCTCATTATCATTACCATTATCCTCATTATCATAACCATTATCCTCATTATCATAACCATTATCCTCATTATCATTACCATCATCCTCATTATCATAACCATTATCCTCATTATCATAACCATTATCCTCATTATCATTACCATTATCCTCATTATCATAACCATTATCCTCATTATCATAAACATTATCCTCATTATCATAACCATTATCCTCATTATCGTAACCATTATCCTCATTATCATTACCATTATCCTCATTATCATAACCATTATCCTCATTATCGTAACCATTATCCTCATTATCATAACCATTATCCTCATTATCATTACCATCATCCTCATTATCATAACCATTATCCTCATTATCATAACCATTATCCTCATTATCATTACCATTATCCTCATTATCATAACCATTATCCTCATTATCGTAACCATTATCCTCATTATCATAACCATTATCCTCATTATCGTAACCATTATCCTCATTATCATAACCATTATCCTCATTATCATAACCATTATCCTCATTATCATAACCATTATCCTCATTATCATAACCATTATCCTCATTATCATTACCATTTTCATCATTATCATTATGATCATTCTCATTATCATTACCATTTTCTTCATTATCTTTATGATCATTCTCATTATCATTACCATCTACTCATAATCATCACCATTACTTTCATTATCATCATCATCATCATCGTCATCATCATCTTCATTATCATTAAAATCATTGTTACTATTACAATCATCATTCTCATCATCATTACCATCATCCTCATTATCATTAATATAATTGTTACTATCACTATCATCATCCTCATTATCATTAATATAATTGTTGATATCACTATCATCATCCTCATTATCATTAATATTATTGTTAATATCACCATCATCATTCTCATTATCATTAAAATCATTGTTAATATCACTATCATCATTCTCATATCATTAATATCATTGTTACTATCACTATCATCATCCTCATTATCATTAATATAATTGTTACTTTCACTATCAGCATCCTCATTATCATTAATATTATTGTTAATATCACCATCATCATTCTCATTATCATTAAAATCATTGTTAATATCACTATCATCATTCTCATTATCATTAATATCATTGTTACTATCCCTATCATCATCCTCATTATCATTAATATAATTGTTACTTTCACTATCAGCATCCTCATTATCATTAATATAATTGTTAATGTCACTATCATCATCCTCATTACCATTAATATTTTTGTTAATGTCACTATCATCATCCTCATTATCATTAATATTATTGTTACTATCCCTATCATCATCCTCATTATGATCTCAACCATCCTCATTATCGCTACCACCATCCTCGTTATGATCACCTTCATCGTCACTATCATTGCCATCATTATCATATTTTCATCGTAATCACCATAATTCCCATTATAATTCTTTTCTCATATGTTTTAAGTCCCCTAAGTTTCTACGAACACAGTGTCTTTCTGTCAAGCCAGGGGTGAGGCTGGTTACATAGACCCAAAACCAACACCTGGCATCGAACCCAGCACGCTCTGCCTATCAACCCAAAGCGCTACCAACTGACCTAGCTTAGCCTCGAAGCATATCTAGGTCACTGTAGTTCTTGACCTCTGAGCTAAGCCGTGGAAGTTTGACCTACTTAGAGTGGAGACTCGCACTAAGTGACTTATAAAAGTATGAGAAAAAATTGCTGCACTGGCTCTTTGCACTGTAATGCCTGGGGTTTAGTATTAATAGAAACCATTGGCTTCTTTAACATAATATTAATTGGAAGAAACAGGTCGCTTGTCTTCAACATTAGACCCAGACCTAGAGCTTAGAATAATTTCTGATTGTTGAGGAATTGTTAATGAGTTTTCAATTATAAGAGCAACCCTATAAACAGGTGACAGATATGAGGCTTTTGGCGCTGGAAGACGCTCTCTGACGGTAATATACAGTAGTGGTGTCTTCTTTATTAACGGAGCGTCGCTTGAATGGAGACTATACTGCAACAACTTGCAACTTCTGCTCGCTTCTCTCCCAGATCATTGAACTGCGGTGGCTGACACAAACACCGCAGCGTCGCCTGATTCCTGAGGTCAGCGGGTTCAATTCTTCTCTAGTGACATCATAAACAGATAGTTCGCTATAACTATTCTTCTTAAACTTCTAGAGAACTTCTTTCCAGGAAGAGAATGTAAATTTTCAGATCTAGATCTAGAGATCTTGTTTGAACGCGCGATGCTTCAGAGGGCGGAGCAATACATCCTCTTTTCCTTACCATGTATGCGCGCGCAATAAAATTGGTCTTTCATATAAATTTTCTTTAGCTTCACTTTATTTTTTATTATTATTTTTTTTTTTTTCTATTTTTTTTTTTTTTTTTTTTGTAAAAACCACTCGTGCTGTCATTTTCGAGTTGACAAACTCATGTCCTTGAAAAGAATATTAATTACGATAACATCAGAAACAATTATTGACTTTGAAAACTGGTTTTGGTGTTTAAACCTGAACCTTCATGGTATCACTGCATGCAAGGAATGAAACCTGATCTCTACGTTCATTGAAACAATGGACAACTCTAAGGTCACTGTTTGATGTTCTATTCACAAAGCCAGTGGTTTTAACTTATCACTTCATGGTCTCTTTACGAAAGGGCAAACCGCTACAGTTAGTTTTTTTTTGTATGTTGTCATGCGCGATTAAAAAGTTAAAATTAGTCATGAAGTCAATGTCAGCCTAGATCTAGGCCTGGGCGCGGCCTCCATTATGAAGCATATTACAGCGATCATGGATAGAGAGAGGGAGAGAGAGGGGGGGAGAGAGAGAGAGAGAGAGAGAGAGAGAGAGAGAGAGAGAGAGAGAGAGAGAGAGAGAGAACTCTGTGCTCATAACCAGCGTTACAACAAACAAGAAATCCAAAGTATCAAAGAAGAAACGATGTCAAAAACGGTAAAAAAAAAAAAAGCCTACAATCTGTGCTGCGTGAGAGATAGATCTAATTCACTTTGCCGGCAGATATAACGCCTACTGCCCTGTGTTTGTCTATTCAATTGAAACCTTCCCTAAATATAACAGGAGTGAACAAATATGACGTCAGATGTAGTTCTAAAAATTCGAGAACTATTTAATCGAGATTTAATCACCATCGATTCGCGACAACTATCGTGAGTCACGACGCCGAGATCGAGCAAAACTGGCTCGAGTCAATGAATGTCATTGTTCTCGAGACAGGGTAACCTTCGATAGATGGACGACATATCGGTTTAGAACCAGTCAGTAACTTAGCGCTGCTATGGGAAACTGACGTACTGTCCTTTTATATCTATTAATTTTAGGGCTAAGTTGTGTAATGCAGCAACTTGTATACTACAGGAGACAAAAGAAAAAGCCGAAAAAAAAGTTGTTTTTTTTTTTCGTACAATGGTCTAGAATGAAACTATGCTTCTCATTATTCGCTTTGTAACTAGAATAAGCCCACATCTTTTGCAAACAAGGTCAGTGTCCTTGGCAAAATCAGCATGTATTTTTTTTTTTTTTTTTTTTTTTTTACCGTTACTAGACCATAGTTCATTTTGTGCCGCTGTTGAGTGCAGTTGAGACGATGCTGGTTTCGCTTCTCCACTATCAGCGCGTGCGCATGAGTTTGGGAGAGCGCGGCAAACTGTGTTTCTATTGGCCGAGAGCCTGCGGCGAGGCGGGCTCTCTCTTTTTTTCTTTGCTTCGCGGAGGCTCGCACCGCCTCGCACCGGCTCGCACCGCCTCACTGTATTAAAGGTCTTCTCAGAGTTCTGTGGTTTGAAAGACGCGGACGGGTAACCTGGTTTAATTGTGTACTTTGGCTCGGTGAGCTTCGGCCTACTTTCGTCACGTCATCATTGTGAGGGGATTTAACGAAACACCGGAATGATAATAACCTGCTAGCTTTCTGGGCCACTCGAAATGCAGCACCCAAGTTCTCTCAAACCCATTCTCTTCTGTGAGGCCCGCGGCTGTAAAACTTGCCTTGATATAAATAATTAATGTTAATCGAATGTCCAGAATCTAGATCTAGATTATTTTAGAATGATATCCGTGTGATGTTCAGGGAGCAAAGTGCATCATTTTCCCTTCTGTGGCCCGCTTTTGACTTGATTAACGTCAGCTGATAGTATAGGTTTAGGAAGATCGCGGGGTTCCATTAATGCAACCCGATCTAATTCTTATCTTCATTACGAGGTATTTCTTTCAGAATAGGCGGACCTTGTTACTGTCGCGTATTCACTTTAAACCTATGGATAATACACGTTCTACTGTTAAATGGATTTACTGTGAACAAGTTTGCCTTATTTTTTGTGGTAACTCAATTCTAATTTATTTTGGTGTTTAATTATTTCGCTTCAAACCCTGCGGTGTGGGGTAGCACGCTTCTGTTATCACGTGTGTTACTGGTGCTGCTAGTATTGATGCTGTAAACTTGATCTCCTCTGAAGTTACTTTCACCTCCTTCCTATTTATTCCTTCTTCTTCTTCTTCTTCTTCTTCTTCTTCTTCTTCTTCTTCTTCTTCTTCTTCTTCTTCTTCTTCTTCTTCTTCTTCTTCTTCTTCTTCTTCTTCATCTTCTTCATCTTCTTCTTCTTCTTCTTCTTCTTCTTCTTCTTCTTCTTCTTCTTCTTCTTCTTCTTCTTCTTCTTCTTCTTTTTCTTCTTCTTCTTCTTTTTCTTTTTCTTCTTCTTTTTCTTCTGCTTCTTCTTCTTCTTCTTCTTCTTCTTCTTCTTCTTCTTCTTCTTCTTCTTCTTCTTCTTCTTCTTCTTCTTCTTCTTCTTCTTCTTCTTCTTCTTCTTCTTCTTCTTCTTCTTCTTCTTCTTCTTCTTCTTCTTCTTCTTCTTCTTCTTCTTCTTCTTCTTCTTCTTCTTACCATCAGTAGTGGAAAAATGTAACCCGGGTTTTAACCAGTATTCTCTCTCAAGTTAACGGAAATTACAATACAAAACAAAATTTTTCATAGACGTTCAGAGACCTGTTATTTATTTCTAACCTATTGAGGAAACCGAATACGCTGGTCTAAGAGAATAAAAAAATTATTATACTGGGGTTTTTTTTATAATTAAATTTTATTTCATTTTTTTTTAAATATGCCTTTTGCTTAAAAAAAAAAATCACAAAAAAGGGTTGAAAAGAAAAAAAAAAAGTAGTTCACCACGTGAGAATTATGTATTTCCACAACTTGAGAAGGCCTGAAGAAATATCCATTAGTTACGGCCAAACTCTTCGCGTAGTAATTAGATCTGACCTAGATAGAAGAGTTGTCGCCAAGTGGGCCCTAGTTAGGTCAGAGAGGTGAAAAGTTTTTGCATTAATTATTTTTTTAACTTGCTTTTAGCTTCCAAATGGAGACTGTGCATGTGTTGAACTGTGGAATGTGTTGACATAAGTTTTTGTTTTTTTTACCTGTTGTATTTTTTTACTTCGAAGCTCATATTAATCAATATTCTATTATTGTAGGATGATTCTTATATCATATTATGACAATCAAGCAAAAATGAACTTACACTGATTAAAAACTTTCAATTGTGTTTTTTTTAGTGTGAAAATCGTGAAATTATTCCTATTGAACTGGAGTCAAAATATTCGAAGAAGGTTTTGGTGTAGATCTATCACGGAAGCCGGTGGTATTTTGGATGAAGTATTTGCGATTGCAGACCACTAGTAACATTGTTTTCCTGTTGGCGAGAAGTTTACAAATGCCCGAGTGCGGACTAACCGGACGCTGAAACTATGAAGGTCGGTAGTGGAGAGCTAGACCTGGGGTTTTTCATCGACAGGACGATCAAGCAATGTCTGGAGTACGATCTGATCACGAGTGACACGGACGCTGTACTGGAGGACATGGCCAAAGCCTGGCCTGCTAAACAGGATACGGTTTGTCCGCCATGCGCAACGGGCGTGCGCAGAGACTTAAGCAGCGGCAGCAAGGAGGACGTGCGGAGGTTTAACAGCAACAGTATCTCCAACAACATTAAGGCTGATCGCACAGCCAGTCCGGAGACCTCACTTAGCCTCACGTCTAAGCAAAGTCACCAACTGAGTGTTGACGATTTGAAAATGGGAGACCCTGGTTTGCCGAACCACAGAGACAGCCCTGTGGAGAACCTTTCTATGAGCACTCGTTCTAGAGGGGTGGAAGACCACACGAGCCTGGTCGAGGGCAATCGGGAATCCCCTGTCGGCCAGGTGGCCGGTGAGGGACGTCGAGGCAGCCTCAGGAAATCCCACTCGTGTGAGGAGCTGATGGGTTTGGGGGGCCAGGGAAGGAGTGACCACGACGGGTGTCAGGCCAGCTCTAGTCCAGAGATGACCTCAGTCGGCTCCTCCTCCAGGGTGAGCTCTAGTCCAGAGATGACCACAGTGGCCTCTTCTTCCCGGGTGAGCGCTAGTCCTGTTAACTCCACTCACTTTAACCCCGTGTCTGCCATGGCGCCCCGAGTTAAATCCTCCTGGTCGTTTTTATGAACAGTAGTGATCACGACGAAGATGACAATGATAGGAGAGTTAATAACGACTATTGTAATGATAGGAAAGTTAATAACGACTATTGTAATGATAGGAAAGTTAATAGCGACTATTGTAATGATAGGAAAGTTAATAACGACTATTGTAATGATAGGAAAGTTAATAACGACTATTGTAATGATAGGAGAGTTAATAACGACTATTGTAATGATAGGAGAGTTAATAACGACTATTGTAATGATAGGAAAGTTAATAACGACTATTGTAATGATAGGAAAGTTAATAACGACTATTGTAATGATAGGAGAGTTAATAGCGACTATTGTAATGATAGGAAAGTTAATAACGACTATTGTAATGATAGGAAAGTTAATAACGACTATTGTAATGATAGGAAAGTTAATAACGACTATTGTAATGATAGGAGAGTTAATAGCGACTATTGTAATGATAGGAGAGTTAATAGCGACTATTGTAATGATAGGAAAGTTAATAGCGACTATTGTAATGATAGGAGAGTTAATAGCGACTATTGTAATGATAGGAGAGTTAATAGCGACTATTGTAATGATAGGAAAGTTAATAACGACTATTGTAATGATAGGAGAGTTAATAGCGACTATTGTAATGATAGGAGAGTTAATAACGACTATTGTAATGATAGGAGAGTTAATAACGACTATTGTAATGATAGGAAAGTTAATAACGACTATTGTAATGATAGGAAAGTTAATAGCGACTATTGTAATGATAGGAAAGTTAATAACGACTATTGTAATGATAGGAAAGTTAATAACGACTATTGTAATGATAGGAAAGTTAATAACGACTATTGTAATGATAGGAAAGTTAATAACGACTATTGTAATGATAGGAGAGTTAATAACGACTATTGTAATGATAGCACAAAGTTCGAATGATAATATTTATCATAGCAACACGCGTTCTTTGCAACATTTTGTAGATAATTATTACAAGTGGAGGAAAAAAATTTAGACTTATTCTCCGAAAGAAAATCAAGAGACGATCGCATAAAAAAAAAAAAACCACTTTGGAATCTTTTTTATTCCCCCCGCAATACATGTAATAAAGTGAAGCATTGCGCATCAGTGTAACTATTTTAACCAGCGTTTTTGCGATATACGTCATCAAACTTGTTTTCCTTGAACAAACCTCATGTCGGCTTCAGATTTCCTTCATTTTTCTCCCACATTCTTAACCGTACATTCGAATGTTATTTGTATTTAAGGGCTTAGTTTCCATTTCTTCTATGACCACATGACGTAGTTTTGAGAATATGGCTTTTAAACTTTCGTTCACTTTAAACTCAATATGTTGGACATAGAACAAATATAAGAGAACTGGACTCATTTTGCTTGACTAAAATTAACAGGACATCTAGATAATAATTTTAAGGGATGGACATTATCGCTAGCTCTAATTGTAGTGAAACTGGACATAGACCAAATGTAAACCGAGGCCTCGAAAAAATGGTGTGATGACAGCCGAGGGGCTCGGCAGGAAAACTCTCTGCATCTTGCACTCGAAAACAGCATTTCTTCTTGTCAATACCGATTGGGAAAAACCGAATCTTGCGCACCATTTCTTGGAATTCTGTTTGTTCGGAATTTGTGGGGAAACTTTGCCACTCAGGAGATCTTGTTTACTCAGTTCACTGAGCATGCGCGACTTGTCAAGGATCACTGCTGTCACATTGTCTTTCTTTGGGCTGCCCCAAACTATATTTAGAATCTATTATTTCCTCGTATATGTTACAATGCTTTTGAAGGTAAATAGATGTTGCAATTTTCCACTTTTACCCTTAGCTTAAGTGGATTTTCAGCCATTGTTTCTGTTTGTTGTTTTTTTTTTTTTTGGTTGCTGTTTTTGTTTTATTTTTCCTTTCTCTCAGGTTGCGACTGTAGTACCTATCACAGCCATTGCTACTGAAAGAACAAATTCTTTGGAGACTTCTTCCTATCCTTCTCTCTTTCTTTCTATTTTTTATTTCTTTTCTTTCTTTCCTTCTTGTTCTTGTAGTGTTGTTCTTGTTCTTATGCTTGTTCTTTTTGTTAATATTTTGTTTTTCTTCTTCCAGTAGTGGTAGTATTAGTAGAAGTCGTAGTAGTCATGTAGTAGTAGCAGTATAGTAGTAGCAGTAGTAATAGTGAAGTAGTAGTAGTAGTAGTAGTAGTAGTAGTAGTAGTAGTAGTAGTAGTAGTAGTAGTAGTAGTAGTAGTAGTAGTATTTTTATTTTTTATTATTATTATTATTATTATTATTATTATTATTATTATTATTATTATTATTATTATTATTATTATTATTATTTTCAATTGTTAATTACCATTATCCAATGGTTGACTGCTATCAATAAATTGTAGTTTCGGAGATTTTTTTTGGACCAAAATTCCAGTGCTGCAAATTAAAAAAAAAATAAAGAACTGTTCGTGTCAATCATTCTTTAGCGGAAGAATCTTGTAGAGACGCGGCTAAATTTAACTTTAAAGCTTAAATAAGAGGACAGTTTTAATAATCGCGCAAAAATAGCATTTTCTTTTTTTTTTTTTTTTTTTTTGGAAAAACGAAGAAGAAAAAACCGCTCAGTTTGAAGTTCAAACTTTACCATTTAGATGTTTACTCTGATGAAAAAAAAAAATCACGTTACGTTACTGAGAGATTTTACAGTCACGTGTAGAACATGAGGTTAGTTTTTAAGGACGTAGTCTCTATGGTCGTAGACAGATTTACCTTTCAGATTTATAGATGTGGGAAACTTATTGGTCCAAAGGGAACAAGATAATTCTAAACTGGAATGTATCATATGCCGGTGAAAACAACAGCTGGCATAGGGGTAAAATATTTCTTTTTCTCTTTTTTTCCGCGACTGATTGTCATGGAAGATGGTGTGTAGGAAGGGAGAGAGAGAGAGAGAGAGAAAGCGAAAGAGAGTGAGAGAGAGAGAGAGAGAGAGAGAGAGAGAGAGAGAGAG
>JAWDGP010002415.1:57500-62500 GCA_033675545.1 Elysia crispata | reverse complement strand
CTGTTCAAATTAATCTTGTTTACGTACTAAGGTCCTTGGTTTGGGAGAATATCCGAACCAAACAATTGTTTTTCTTGTTTTGTTGTTGTTGTTGTTGTTGTTGTTGTTGTTGTTGTTGTTGTTTTTATTATTATTTTGTTTATACTTCAATTTTTTTTTTTTGTTTAGTTTCCTTAAATTTACAGCCGATAAGAATTTCTATACATTTTGTAGAGAATTCTTTTTACCGATAATACATCTGAACAATTTTTCTTTTTTTTTTTTTTTTACAAAGTTTGCTAGGGACGTTTGGAAGGTTTAAGAGTGAAGTTGGGTCATAACTATATAGTTTTCTGGGTCATCTGTGTCCAAGTGCGGACGAACTGAACTCTGAAGTTACAGGGCAGCAGGACCTGGGCTGGTGGAGCCTGTGTGGGGCACATAAGGGCAGACCTGAAGTTGTGGTCGTCGCGTGCAAGATCTGGGGGAATTTTTACAAGGTGGTCTTGCTCAGACCATTTTTGGGGATAGTCAGTGCACTTTGGATTTTAAAAAACGCTAACTTAAAGTAAAGATAGAAAGGGATTTAGAACTGGAAAATTTAAAATCTGTGACGTAGTTTTCTCTCTGTAAAAGTTAAGTTAATATCTTGAGGTCATGCAAAGGTAAGGGACACTGTTGGTTTTGTTTTGTTTTCCTGTCCGGGTGTTTCTCGTGTTACGGTTTGATGTGAGGCTATTTTAGTATCAATCAAAAACATTAATAAGTTTGCATGCCTGGCTGTCTGGCTGTTTTTCTGTGTGTGTGTCTCCGTCTCTGTCTCTCTGTCTGTCTCTCTCTTTCTCTCTCTCTCTCTCTCTCTCTCTCTCTCTCTCTCTCTCTCTCTCTCTCTCTCTCTCTCTCTCTCTCTCTCTCTCTCTTTCTCTCTCTCTTTCTCTTTCTCTATCTCTTTCTCTCTATGTCATTCTTCTCTCTCTATCTCTTTATCTCTTTATATCCGTCTCTTCTCTTACCATCTATTTTTTTTTTTTCGCTTCTCTTTCCTTCGGTCTTAGAACCTCTAGCTCCCTCTATCAGGCAATCTCACGCTTTCTTCCCATGAGAGCATTTTTCTTTTTCACTCCATATCTCTTATTACATATTATATTTGTATTCAACTCAATAACTTTGGCTCTCTTCTTCTTTTACTCCAGCCGGCCAAACTCAAATCGAGGCTACAGCTCAGATACCAAGAAGACGGGGGATTCTCGGAAATCATGGAGGATAACTCCACAGGGAACTTCACCAATGGCGGCCGGACGTCACGTGACACAGTTCGGGAAAGTCCGATGAGGTCTTCTCCTCCGCACCAAGGCGCACCATCGAGCGCGCCACCCCGGTCGGAAAACGACAGGAAAAGGCCGGGAACCGGAAGTTTAGAAGGCGACGACGCATGCGCGAAGAGAGTCCGCCGGGAAGATTCCGCGGATCCCTCGAGACTTGGTCATCAATATCCAGAGCTGCAGTTCGTCAGGAGGTTGTCTCCCGAGAAAATAGCACCGCCACCGCTGAGACCAGACTTTGTCTTGCTGCGTGCAGAGAATGCTCGATACCAGACTGCAGCTCGGCTGAGCTCAAACGAGGGCGTCTTGCCCGGCGTTCATCACCCAGGGATTCTCCCGCAGGGCTTGGACATGGTCAAGGTGCCTGGTGGCATGAGAAACCCCCAAAGCCTTGCCCCACCGCCGCAGTTGTCGGGTTTTTTACCCACCCCGCGTCAGATGAACGGTTTTCGTCCGATTGGAGAGAAAGAATTTTCCCCTTTAGAGGTACGTCATCTTGCCTGTCATGGTCAGCAATACCACCAGCCTCATTCCGGTAACCAGCAGCAACAACAACGACAACAGCAACCACGTAAATGCACGTGTGGAGGTTGCGGCAATCAGCTTCGACAAGGCCATCGTCAACATCATGAATATCTACAGCAGAAGCAACATCAGCATCAAGACAGGGCGTCCATCCGAGAAATACACAACAGTAAACACCAAAGCTCCTTGAAAAACCCGATGTTTCGGATCTCTTCTATCATCGCAGAAGAGCTGCAGAGAGACGACGAGAACGACTCCAGGGAGAATCCGAAGATTTACCGACGAGAAGATCCCGACTCAAAGACTTGGACCCGAAGGTGTACCCACGCCCGGTGCACCCGAAGTCACTACCTCAACAACGTCCAGACGCCAAGCCCTCCCAGCGCTGACTTGGCTGCCAGGCGAGAGAGCGCTCAGCAGCACCCAACCCACCCAAACGGCTATATCCCTAGAGGAGTTGTCGTGCCCAGGCTAGAAGAGAGTGGTGTGTCAAACCTCCCCCGCCAGTACCACAACCGGTTTGGCCAACATCCCCAGGAGGAGATTCATCGCGACAGTCGTGAGCTGCGAAGCAGGCGTCCGTCAGGCAGTGCCCAACATCAAGGACTTTCTCCAGAAATATCCGGGTGCTCCATGCCGGGAGCCGTGCGTCACGATGCAGCTAGAGGATCACCTCCTGGACTACCCCGAGCTCACCCATCGGTGCGAGGCGCGTCAAGCCCCCAGACTTCTGCTCAACACCATCGCCCATCACGTGACGCGAATGAGTACCTCGCCCGATCCGAAGCCCAGACTCCCCGAGATGTTCCTGGTCTTGTCAGACACTCACCACCTGGCTGTTTCCCCTCTCGAGTGCCCGGACCTCACCTCCCGCCGGCGATGAACTCTTCTGAAGCTCCACCCCCTAGCCACCAAGCGCCGCTGAGTGACGCCCACACGGCCACGCCCCTCCACAACATCCTCCTCCCCTCTCACCACCCGCTGAGCCATCTGTCTCCCACGCGAGTCCCTGTGTACAATGGTCGAACCCCTGACCAGGACCAGCCCCAGGACCTCAGTTATAAAGGCCGGAGCGTTGATATCACCTCAGTGACCACCAAAAGCTTCAGTAAACTTTTGCAAGATTCGTCTCAAAACGGCTACACTAGTAGCGCTAATTCACTACGGCATAAGACAGGTGAAGCCAATCCCCGCGTGAAAACGGAACCGGAAGTGGCTGGAGATATCAGGACAATCAACCCAGCAATGTCTGCTGATCGTGTATCTCCCTCTAGCTTTCACAAACTCTCTCCTTATATTGCGGCCTCGCCAGGAAATCTTGGCCCTGCTGTGCTGGCTGAGAGCCAGCCCTTAAACCTGACGGTGACAGATCGTTTGAAGCGCGGGTTCTACTCCACGCCTAGCTCCCCGGAGATCCGTGGACAGGTCAAGACGAGTGGACGCGGGACTGGACTCAGATGTGCCCCTGGCTCTAACACACCTTGACCAGCAAGCCCGTTTTACCATGTGCCCGCGAAAAGTTTCCTTTGAGCAAGCAGATATTTTTTCTCCGACCATGAACCTATAATGCCTGACGGAGGCCCATAAGTTAGGCCATGAAGATAATTGCAACAATCCTAACTGCTATGTGGAAGAGTATAAACCACAAACATTTAACGAATAACGGAAGGCCCTCATCATGCTGCCTGCGCGTGACTTGTGTGTCTCACCTTATGAGCTGTTCCTTGTTTATCTGACAGAAACGTGGAATATGTCTATGTGTGGATGGATTAGTATGTATGTGTGTGTGTGGGGGGGGGAGAGGGAGGAAGAGAAGGAGTGAGTATTGTTAAAATCAATTTAAGATCTCTTTTCATACGCGGGGGACATAATTTATCATCATCATCATCATCAAAAAATATCTGGGAAATGTCGAATTGATAGGAAAAAAAAGTTTGTATATCAGCCTATAGATGTATAGATATATCATCAAAATTAATGAGCAATATTTTTCTTCCTTTTGCTTTTCTTTTGTTCTTTTTTCTCTCTTTTTCTGAATATTTAAATGCGAATAATCTATGATTGTTTATTCAATAAGATTACAAAAATTATAAAACAAATCTAAGTAAGAAAAACATCTCATTGTGACACACTTCATCAATCCATTAATACAAAACTGCTCGTCCTCTGAACTCAACCCAGCCGTCTTTTGGAAGCGAAAACACTGGTTGTTTTCTATTCGTTGTTGCTGCTGTTGATTTCTATAGAAAAAATCGTTAAATCAGTTCTCAAGCCAGAAATATGGTAAATTATCAAAATTGGCGTCGTCGATGGTTTGTGAAAGCGACAGTTTTGTAGACCTAGATCTAGGCCTTCTTCTCAACGTCTTTCACCCAATGCCGCCATCTTGTTCTTCAGTGACCTACATTCTTGAGAGAAAACTTTCACCACATTGCGTCACATTTTGAGGTGTTTTTTTTTTTTCTTTTTTTTTTTAGAATTTATACTCAGAATTTCCAACGTTAGCAAATTATCTCTTTTAAGGCTCTATTCTAAAATCCCTTTACATGTAATCGCTTCCGATAGTATATTATACATTCATGGGTTTCAGCGTAAGATTGCGTTCTTTTTTTTTTTTTGTCATAAATATGTTAAATAAACTACACTGAGTCTAGATTGAAGGCGCCATCTGCGGGCCAAAAATCATACGTTTCTCACACCCCCAAAAAACTACATGTAGGCCTGAAACTACCGAGAGCAAACAGAGACAGTTCCTGCAGCTGACACAGTAACAATACACAAGCCTTACACGATTCTCCTCAAGCGAACCAAACGGACTTAGGCGACAGACTTAAATCTGCAATCATTTCCTTCTTGTAGTTAGACTCGATTGGTTTGTTTTGTTTTTCTTGTTTTTATTATTATTATTATTATTATTATTATCATTATTATCATTATTATTATTATTATTATTATTATTATTATTATTATTATTATTATTATTATTATTATTATTATTATTATTATTATTATTTGAAAAAAAACCGCAATCTTATTCGAGTTGAAGACAAATGAATGATGGCTTTTGAATTTGAGAAAATGAAGTTCTTTCTTTCTGTGTGTCCCATCTCTCTCTCTCTCTCTCTCTCTCTCTCTCTCTCTCTCTCTCTCTCTCTCTCTCTCTCTCTCTCTCTC
>JAWDGP010002415.1:40000-55000 GCA_033675545.1 Elysia crispata | reverse complement strand
GAGAGAGAGAGAGAGAGAGAGAGAGAGAGATGTTGAGGGGTAGAAAAAAGAGGTAGATCAGAGGGTGGACGGAGTTCCAGGCAGATAAGAAAGGAAAACATATTTTCATTTTTTAGTCTCCAGAAACTGTGCATATAACTATGATTTCCGAACCACGGTATGTCTATGCTCTGTTATGGGGGTAACTTGTGTGTGATCCGAACCTGCAGCCTTTGGGATAGACAGCTCGGTGCTCTAGTGGCCGTACATTATGACGTCCTGTTCCTCTTTGTCCAAACTGCCGCATTGATAACATAGTTATCTGAAAACAACATCTTATCTCTGATTCCAGTACCACTGGAATCTCTAGGTTAGGCTTTCTCTCGTCAGGTCAAGGTCAACAGGTCAACACTGTGCTGAGACGAGTTTCGCGTGGAGAATGGACTTTGTAAGACCGTGATATTATATTAAAGTAAACTCAAACTATATTGCAAAACCTTATCTTTGAAAAAAGAAGGGCTGTGATCTCTTTTCTAAAGGTTAAGGAAGGTTGGGGGGGGGGTGTAGGTGGGGAGGGAGTAACAGACAGAGACAGACAGAGAAACAGAGAGAGAGAGAGAGAGAGAGAGAGAGAAAGTGAGTGAGGGAACGGGTATTGTTATAATGCTTTGCTGAACATAAATTTCCCAACTTTATCCAGGTATCAGTGGGTACCCTCCCCAATTGGGGAGTACATGTAACGCCTTCTTTCATTAATTTTTGTGTCCGTCCTTATGTGATGTTACTTGTGCCTGAGATAGGAGAATCGTTGGTCGGGTGACAGAGCGCTCCATTATCTGCAGGAAGAAAACCAATGTGGTTCAAACCTCAGCTGCTCCGATGTTAGGTTCGATAACCATCATTCTGGTTCTTGTCTTCTAACGCCTCTTGTGCCTCGAATAACTGGCCTCGTGTAAAATTTTCAGGGGACAGCAACAAAAACTGAAGCGATTTGGGTACGTCAACTAGGGTTTAATTTGTTGGGTGTCCTTTATCAACTTATTTATGAACACAAGAAAAAAAAAAAAAGAAGAGTTGTATGAATTTGTTCTCAGCTACTTTTTATTTATGAACCGAAGAAGAAGAAAAAAAGAAGAGTTGTATGAATTTGTTCTGAGCTCAGCTTATTTATGAACACAAGAAAAAAAGAAGAGTTGTATGAATTTGGTATGAGGTCAGCTTTTTATTTATGAACACATGAAAAGAAAGAAGAGTTGTGTAAATCTGTTCTGAGCTCAGCTTTTTCTTTAGGAACAGAAGAAAAGAAAGAAGAGTTGTATGAATTTGTTCTGAGGTCAACTTTTTTATTTATGAACACAAGAGAAAAAAGAAGAGTTGTATGAATTTGTTCTGAGATCAACTTATTTATGGACACAAGAAAAGAAGAAGAGTTTTATGAATTAGTTGTGAGATCTTTTTTTTTTTATTTATGGACACAGGAAAAGAAAGAAGAGTTTTATGAATTAGTTGTGAGATCGTTTTTTTTATTTATGGACACAAGAAAAGAAGAGGAGTTTTATGAATTAGTTGTGAGATCGTTTTTTTTATTTATGGACACAGGAAAAGAAAGAAGAGTTTTATGAATTAGTTCTGAGGTCAACTTATTTATAAACACAAGAAAAGAAAGAAGAGTTTTATGAATTAGTTCTGAGGTCAACTTATTTATAAACACAGGAAAAGAAAGAAGAGTTGTATGAGTTTGTTCTGAGCTCAGCTTTTTTTTTTTCATGAATACAAGAAAAGAAAGAAGAGTTGAACCGGGTATAAAATAATCCTAAGCTCAAGTTATTTATGAACACAAGAAAAGAAAGAAGAGTTTTATAAATTTGTTCTGAGGTCAACTTATTTATGAACACAATAAAAGAAAGAAGAGTTGTATCAATTTTTTGTGAGGTTAGCTTGGTAAGATAAGGCCAGGGTTTTATCACAAAGGTTGGCCAGAAGTCAAGTCAGACTGAGTCAGGGAGTCTTAAACTGTGGTACAGTTATCGGATGTCGGTTTTAGTACAGTCACATTTTCATACTCATAACTTGGGGTATTAGACCTTGTCCTGACTTGTGGCTCGTATTTGTTACAGTTAAGCTTTCTCCATACCAAACTCGGTGGTTTTTTGTTTTGTTTTGTTTTGTTTTTGCTTTTGGTTTTTGGTTGTTTATTTATTGTATGAACTTCGCTGTTTGGCTAGTCCGTGACAGAAAGCGACTAGTCAGAGAAAGAGAGAGACACACACGCAGAGAGAAATTATAGGCAAAGAGGGTGAATGTTTTTCTGTACATTCGATTTTTTCCTCTTTCTCTCTATCTCTCTCTCTCTCTCTGACTATCCCTCTCTCCACCTCTCTCAAACTATACATCTTTCTCTCTCACTATCCCTCTCTCTCTCCCTCCCTCTCTGACTATCCCTCTCTCCACCTCTCTCTCACTATACATCTTTCTCTCTCACTCTCCCTCTCTCTCTCTCCCTCCCTCTCTGACTATCCCTCTCTCCACCTCTCTCTCACTATACATCTTTCTCTCTCACTCTCCCTCTCTCTCCCTCCCTCTCTCTCCCTCTGTCTTTCTCTCCCTCCCTCTCTCTCCCTCTCCCTCACTCTCTCACTATCCTTCTGTCTCTTTCACTCTCTTTCTCTACCTACCTCACTACTCTAAGTTGCCTAGAAAAAGTCTCCGTCAACATTTTTCTACTTTTATTTCCAAACAACACTAGCAAATCCAGCACTGCTCTAGATACCCCCAAAAGGTTTCTTTTTTGCAGCATTGCATTTTTTTTTTTGTCTCGAGTTACAAAGATCATTATTACAATATTCTTCAGAGGTATACAAATTTCAAAATGATTTTTTAACACTGACTTTATGTTAATTCTCTGATTGCATCCATTCCCACGCTCACAGGGTGAAGCTGCTCTCTCTCTCTCTCTCTCTCTCTCTCTCTCTCTCTCTCTCTCTCTCTCTCTCTCTCTCTCTCTCTCTCTCTCTCTCTCTCTCTCTCTGTGGTCGTCCATACCAACGCTGGGAGAGTGAATGTGAAATGTGAGTCTTCTATAATTCTGGCAGGCTGCCAAATAAAATCTGGATGCAATCAGTTAAGAAGCAGAATTATGGGAAATAAGACAATGAAAAGTTTGCTAACAAACAACCTGTTGTTGTTGTTGTTGTTGTTGTTTTGTTTTTGTTGTTGTTGTTGTTGTTGTTGTTGTTGTTGTTGTTGTTGCTATTGTTGCTGTTGTTGTTGTTGATATTGTTTTTGTTGTTATTGTTGTTGTTGCTGTTGCTGTTGTTGTTGTTGTTGTTGTTGTTGTTGTTGTTGTTGTTGCTGTTGTTCTTGTTGTTTTTATTGATATTGTTGTTGCTGTTGTTGTTGTTGATGATGATGTTGTTGATGTTGTTGTTGTTGTTGTTGTTATTGTTGTTGTTGTTGTTGTTGTTGTTGTTGTTGTTGCTGTTGTTGTTGTTGTTGTTGTTGTTGAAACGCGGTATCGATTTCATTTGAATTTTGATAGTAAATTAAAAATTACATCTCAAAATTATTTTTTACTTTGCGAAAAATTTACTGGCTGGTCATTAACCGTAAGATAGACCGCACGCCCTAAGACCTGCAAGAGGCTAATATTAACGGTTCGAATCACCTTACCGAAGATCACAATGTTATCTAGCTTGTGGCTTGCTGTGCTTAGTGGACGGGCTATGTCAAATGAACCATCAGAAGATCTTAATTGTGAGAGGGAGCGGATGATGTTCCCATCACAGGCCAGTATAAATAAAATATTAATGTTTGGAACTTTGCGATACATCGCAGGCTACACCAAAAGCGGTAGAGTAAGAACGTCGATGAAACATTTTTATTTTGTTTGTCTTTGTGTGATAGAATATCCTCCACAGTATAATGTATTTTCTTCCTGTTTTTTTTTTTATTTGTCTTTGTCTGATAGAATATCCTCCACAGTATAAAGTATTTTCTTCCTGTTTTTTTTATTTGTCTTTGTGTGATAGAATATCCTCCACAGTATAATGTATTTTCTTCCTGTTTTTTTTTTTATTTGTCTTTGTCTGATAGAATATCCTCCACAGTATAAAGTATTTTCTTCCTGTTTTTTTTTTATTTGTCTTTGTGTGATAGAATATCCTCCACAGTATAATGTATTTTCTTCCTGTTTTTTTTTTATTTGTCTTTGTCTGATAGAATATCCTCCACAGTATAATGTATTTTCTTCCTGTTTTTTTTTATTTGTCTTTGTCTGATAGAATATCCTCCACAGTATAAAGTATTTTCTTCCTGTTTTTTTTTATTTGTCTTTGTCTGATAGAATATCCTCCACAGTATAAAGTATTTTCTTCCTGTTTTTTTTTATTTGTCTTTGTGTGATAGAATATCCTCCACAGTATAATGTATTTTCTTCCTGTTTTTTTTTATTTGTCTTTGTGTGATAGAATATCCTCCACAGTATAATGTATTTTCTTCCTGTTTTTTTTTATTTGTCTTTGTGTGATAGAATATCCTCCACAGTATAATGTATTTTCTTCCTGGTTTTTTTTATTTGTCTTTGTCTGATAGAATATCCTCCACAGTATAAAGTATTTTCTTCCTGTTTTTTTTTATTTGTCTTTGTGTGATAGAATATCCTCCACAGTATAATGTATTTTCTTCCTGTTTTTTTTTATTTGTCTTTGTGTGATAGAATATCCTCCACAGTATAATGTATTTTCTTCCTGTTTTTTTTATTTGTCTTTGTGTGATAGAATATCCTCCACAGTATAATGTATTTTCTTCCTGTTTTTTTTTATTTGTCTTCGTCTGATAGAGTATCCTCCACAGTATAAAGTATTTTCTTCCTGTTTTTTTTTTATTTGTCTTTGTGTGATAGAATATCCTCCACAGTATAATGTATTTTCTTCCTGTTTTTTTTCCTTCCTCCGTTCAAGACTTCAACTCGATTTTCTAGTCCCTCCTCAAAAATTGTGACAGACAGGCAGCCGCTGCGGTTGTGAATCATACAAAATTATTATATAGCTCTATATTCCGAACAGCATCAACATGGTTTTGCTAAAAATGGTGCTGAGCTGAGTTTTAATAGCAAAAGCAAGCAAAATTTTTGGGAATCTGCAGTGCAGTTTCCCTAGCGCCAAAGAGTTCTGGTTCATGCGAGCTACAAGCAGTTCGCGCTACAGGCTATAATTATTAAGAGTCCTCGTTAATTTGTGGTGCGCGCAGCATGGAATAGCCAAATCACATGAACGCTCCGAATCTGGGTCAACCGGATCCAAATCTCGACAAAGAACCGGTACGAGGTCATTAACTGGTTGCATTGGTGAAAGTACATTCTGGTCAAATTGTCACATTAACAGAGAAACATGACTGAACCTCTCTCTCTCTCTCTCTCTCTCTCTCTCTCTCTCTCTCTCTCTCTCTCTCTCTCTCTCTCTCTCTCTCTCTCTCTCTCTCTCTCTCTCTCTTTCTCTCTCTCTCTCTGAAATGTTTATTTTTTTGGAAGCAGAGAGAGGACTTCCATGACTTTAAATTGCTTTATTTTAGGTAAAAAAATAAAATCTCAGACTGAGGTGAAGCGAGTGATGGTAGATCAAGGACAGAAACTCCAGCTATTAGCCAGAAAGATACATGCCATGCCATGTCATGACATATCCCAAGACCAGTGATTTGAAAATTCAGAACTGTATCATTTTTCCACCTCTGGAAGTTTGGTTGAGGCAGATGGAGTTTGAAACCAGACCACAGAACAGCGGACCTGGGTCTGTTGCTGGGTCTGGCGGGACAAGGAGGACCGCAGATCGCCTGTGACGCAGACGATAGAAAACTTGATAAACATTTATCCACAAGGTCGACAGTTGATTGGGACTGTAACTTTGGCCAGGATTTAAACACCAATCATGGGATATCCTCAGTTTAGTCTGTTTTACTTTGTTACAGTTATGCAGCGTGTTCCTCGCTTTGATTTAAGTTGGTGACTGGTCTAAAGTTTGGTTTGGAATTATCAGCTTTGGAGGTTGGATCTCATCTAGGGAAGGATCTGCTTAGGGTCTCGCCCTGCTCACCATGCGGTGGCACTAAGATAAATAGAGTCTCAGATAATAGAGTCTGAGATAATAGAGTCTGAGAAAATAGAGTCTGAGATAATATAATAATCGACGAGTTATATCAAACATGAAATTATGTTTAAAAAATCGAATACCATGCTCATATTCTGGTTTTTATAGGTTCAATTTAGTTTCAAAATCTGAATCTTTCAAATGAAAAGAACTTCTACATTCGGTGTAGGTATGTTTAATTGAACAAAGATGCTCGTAAGGTTTTTATTCCAGTTTTTTATAGACTTCTAAAAACCATAGTTTAGCTTTTAAAAAAAAAATAAAGAATTTTATGAAGGATTGTTCTTAATTTAAAAACGGATAAAACTCTGCCATTTCACCGTGAATAAAAAGAATGGAATACGAGTACAAAACAGCTGGAAGGGAAAGGTGTGTGTGTGTGTGTGGGGTGGGGGGTGGGGCAGAGGCTATAACTATCTGATAAAAAAATTGTTAATGAGGTCATATCTTCCTCAAATGAGGCCATATTTCAGTCATTGTTACATTTTCCACGAAAGGGTATGACACAAACCGCTTTTAGTTCTTTCTTTCCTTCCCTACTTTTCCCCATTTATTCCTTAAACAGTAAAATTACCACAAACGGAAAAAGGCTTTAACAAACTAACAAATTAGTTTTTAAAAAAATTGAACACTTTTAGAGATAAAGTCATGAAGGACAGATATATAAATATATAATAATGGCTGTATATTTTATTCAACAGACTTAAGAGACGGAAAATATATAGCGATCCTAACTGTAACAATAATTATTTAACGGAGCCAAAAAACTCGCTCCACCAGACCTAAGCCATTTCACAATCGCTGGATTTAGAAATGGACTAGGCACAGCAGATACAGCAATCCCAGGTCTGAAGGCCTCCTTTTCAGCAACAGCTCCAGCCTCGTTCTCAGCAACAGCTCCAGACTCGTTCTGAGCAACAGCTCCAGCCTCGTTCTGAGCAACAGCTTCAGTCTTGTTCTGAGCAACAGCTCCAGCCTCGTTCTGAGCAACAGCTCCAGCCTCGTTCTGAGCAACAGCTCCAGCCTCGTTCTGAGCAACAGCTCCAGCCTCGTTCTCAGCAACAGCTTCAGTCTTGTTCTGAGCAACAGCTCCAGCCTCGTTCTCAGCAACAGCTCCAGCCTCGTTCTCAGCAACAGCTCCAGCCTCGCCTCGTTCTGAGCAACAGCTCCAGCCTCGTTCTCAGCAACAGCTCCAGCCTCGTTCTGAGCAACAGCTCCAGCCTCGCCTCGTTCTGAGCAACAGCTCCAGCCTCGCCTCGTTCTCAGCAACAGCTCCAGCCTCGCCTCGCTCTAACTAACAGCTCCAGCCTCGCCTCGCTCTGAATAACAGCTCCAGCCTCGCTCTGACTAACAGCTCCAGCCTCGCCTCGCTCTGACTAACAGCTCCAGCCTCGCCTCGTTCTGACTAACAGCTCCAGCCTCGCCTCGCTCTGACTAACAGCTCCAGCCTCGCCTCGCTCTGACTAACAGCTCCAGCCTCGCCTCGCTCTGACTAACAGCTCCAGCCTCGCCTCGCTCTGACTAACAGCTCCAGCCTCGCCTCGCTCTGACTAACAGCTTCAGCCTCGCCTCGCTCTGACTAACAGCTTCAGCCTCGCCTCGTTCTGACTAACAGCTCCAGCCTCGCCTCGTTCTGACTAACAGCTCCAGCCTCGCCTCGTTCTGACTAACAGCTTCAGCCTCGCCTCGCTCTGACTAACAGCTTCAGCCTCGCCTCGTTCTGACTAACAGCTTCAGCCTCGCCTCGTTCTGACTAACAGCTTCAGCCTCGCCTCGCTCTGACTAACAGCTTCAGCCTCGCCTCGTTCTGACTAACAGCTCCAGCCTCGCCTCGCTCTGACTAACAGCTTCAGCCTCGCCTCGTTCTGACTAACAGCTTCAGCCTCGCCTCGTTCTGACTAACAGCTTCAGCCTCGCCTCGTTCTGACTAACAGCTTCAGCCTCGCCTCGCTCTGACTAACAGCTTCAGCCTCGCCTCGTTCTGACTAACAGCTTCAGCCTCGCCTCGTTCTGACTAACAGCTTCAGCCTCGCCTCGCTCTGACTAACAGCTTCAGCCTCGCCTCGTTCTGACTAACAGCTTCAGCCTCGCCTCGCTCTGACTAACAGCTTCAGCCTCGCCTCGTTCTGACTAACAGCTCCAGCCTCGCCTCGCTCTGACTAACAGCTCCAGCCTCGCCTCGCTCTGACTAACAGCTTCAGCCTCGCCTCGTTCTGACTAACAGCTCCAGCCTCGCCTCGCTCTGACTAACAGCTCCAGCCTCGCATCGCACTAACTCACAGCTCAAGCCTCAGCCTCGCCTCGCTCTGACTAACAGCTTCAGCCTCGCCTCGCTCTGACTAACAGCTTCAGCCTCGCCTCGCTCTGACTAACAGCTTCAGCCTCGCCTCGCTCTGACTAACAGCTTCAGCCTCGCCTCGCTCTGACTAACAGCTTCAGCCTCGCCTCGCTCTGACTAACAGCTTCAGCCTCGCCTCGCTCTGACTAACAGCTTCAGCCTCGCCTCGTTCTGACTAACAGCTTCAGCCTCGCCTCGCTCTGACTAACAGCTTCAGCCTCGCCTCGCTCTGACTAACAGCTTCAGCCTCGCCTCGCTCTGACTAACAGCTTCAGCCTCGCCTCGCTCTGACTAACAGCTTCAGCCTCGCCTCGCTCTGACTAACAGCTCCAGCCTCGCCTCGCTCTGACTAACAGCTTCAGCCTCGCCTCGTTCTGACTAACAGCTTCAGCCTCGCCTCGTTCTGACTAACAGCTTCAGCCTCGCTCTGACTAACAGCTTCAGCCTCGCCTCGCTCTGACTAACAGCTTCAGCCTCGCCTCGCTCTGACTAACAGCTTCAGCCTCGCCTCGCTCTGACTAACAGCTTCAGCCTCGCCTCGCTCTGACTAACAGCTTCAGCCTCGCCTCGCTCTGACTAACAGCTTCAGCCTCGCCTCGTTCTGACTAACAGCTTCAGCCTCGCCTCGCTCTGACTAACAGCTTCAGCCTCGCCTCGCTCTGACTAACAGCTCCAGCCTCGCCTCGCTCTGACTAACAGCTCCAGCCTCGCCTCGCTCTGACTAACAGCTTCAGCCTCGCCTCGCTCTGACTAACAGCTCCAGCCTCGCCTCGCTCTGACTAACAGCTTCAGCCTCGCCTCGCTCTGACTAACAGCTTCAGCCTCGCCTCGCTCTGACTAACAGCTTCAGCCTCGCCTCGCTCTGACTAACAGCTTCAGCCTCGCCTCGCTCTGACTAACAGCTTCAGCCTCGCCTCGTTCTGACTAACAGCTCCAGCCTCGCTCTGACTAACAGCTTCAGCCTCGCCTCGCTCTGACTAACAGCTTCAGCCTCGCCTCGTTCTGACTAACAGCTTCAGCCTCGCCTCGCTCTGACTAACAGCTTCAGCCTCGCCTCGCTCTGACTAACAGCTTCAGCCTCGCCTCGCTCTGACTAACAGCTTCAGCCTCGCCTCGCTCTGACTAACAGCTTCAGCCTCGCCTCGTTCTGACTAACAGCTCCAGCCTCGCCTCGCTCTGACTAACAGCTCCAGCCTCGCCTCGCTCTGACTAACAGCTCCAGCCTCGCTCTGACTAACAGCTCCAGCCTCGCCTCGTTCTGACTAACAGCTCCAGCCTCGCTCTGACTAACAGCTTCAGCCTCGCCTCGCTCTGACTAACAGCTTCAGCCTCGCCTCGCTCTGACTAACAGCTTCAGCCTCGCCTCGTTCTGACTAACAGCTCCAGCCTCGCCTCGCTCTGACTAACAGCTTCAGCCTCGCCTCGTTCTGACTAACAGCTTCAGCCTCGCCTCGCTCTGACTAACAGCTTCAGCCTCGCCTCGCTCTGACTAACAGCTTCAGCCTCGCCTCGCTCTGACTAACAGCTTCAGCCTCGCCTCGCTCTGACTAACAGCTTCAGCCTCGCCTCGTTCTGACTAACAGCTTCAGCCTCGCCTCGTTCTGACTAACAGCTTCAGCCTCGCCTCGCTCTGACTAACAGCTTCAGCCTCGCCTCGCTCTGACTAACAGCTTCAGCCTCGCCTCGCTCTGACTAACAGCTTCAGCCTCGCCTCGCTCTGACTAACAGCTTCAGCCTCGCCTCGCTCTGACTAACAGCTTCAGCCTCGCCTCGCTCTGACTAACAGCTTCAGCCTCGCCTCGTTCTGACTAACAGCTCCAGCCTCGCTCTGACTAACAGCTCCAGCCTCGCCTCGCTCTGACTAACAGCTTCAGCCTCGCCTCGCTCTGACTAACAGCTTCAGCCTCGCCTCGCTCTGACTAACAGCTTCAGCCTCGCCTCGCTCTGACTAACAGCTTCAGCCTCGCCTCGTTCTGACTAACAGCTTCAGCCTCGCCTCGTTCTGACTAACAGCTTCAGCCTCGCCTCGTTCTGACTAACAGCTTCAGCCTCGCCTCGTTCTGACTAACAGCTTCAGCAACAGCTTCAGCCTCGCCTCGTTCTGACTAACAGCTTCAGCCTCGCCTCGTTCTGACTAACAGCTTCAGCCTCGCCTCGCTCTGACTAACAGCTTCAGCCTCGCCTCGTTCTGACTAACAGCTTCAGCCTCGCCTCGCTCTGACTAACAGCTTCAGCCTCGCCTCGTTCTGACTAACAGCTTCAGCCTCGCCTCGCTCTGACTAACAGCTTCAGCCTCGCCTCGTTCTGACTAACAGCTTCAGCCTCGCCTCGCTCTGACTAACAGCTTCAGCCTCGCCTCGCTCTGACTAACAGCTTCAGCCTCGCCTCGCTCTGACTAACAGCTTCAGCCTCGCCTCGTTCTGACTAACAGCTTCAGCCTCGCCTCGCTCTGACTAACAGCTTCAGCCTCGCCTCGCTCTGACTAACAGCTTCAGCCTCGCCTCGTTCTGACTAACAGCTTCAGCCTCGCCTCGCTCTGACTAACAGCTTCAGCCTCGCCTCGTTCTGACTAACAGCTTCAGCCTCGCCTCGCTCTGACTAACAGCTTCAGCCTCGCCTCGCTCTGACTAACAGCTTCAGCCTCGCCTCGTTCTGACTAACAGCTTCAGCCTCGCCTCGTTCTGACTAACAGCTTCAGCCTCGCCTCGCTCTGACTAACAGCTTCAGCCTCGCCTCGCTCTGACTAACAGCTTCAGCCTCGCCTCGCTCTGACTAACAGCTTCAGCCTCGCCTCGCTCTGACTAACAGCTTCAGCCTCGCCTCGCTCTGACTAACAGCTTCAGCCTCGCCTCGTTCTGACTAACAGCTTCAGCCTCGCCTCGCTCTGACTAACAGCTTCAGCCTCGCCTCGCTCTGACTAACAGCTTCAGCCTCGCCTCGTTCTGACTAACAGCTTCAGCCTCGCCTCGCTCTGACTAACAGCTTCAGCCTCGCCTCGTTCTGACTAACAGCTTCAGCCTCGCCTCGCTCTGACTAACAGCTTCAGCCTCGCCTCGTTCTGACTAACAGCTTCAGCCTCGCCTCGCTCTGACTAACAGCTTCAGCCTCGCCTCGCTCTGACTAACAGCTTCAGCCTCGCCTCGCTCTGACTAACAGCTTCAGCCTCGCCTCGCTCTGACTAACAGCTTCAGCCTCGCCTCGTTCTGACTAACAGCTTCAGCCTCGCCTCGCTCTGACTAACAGCTTCAGCCTCGCCTCGTTCTGACTAACAGCTTCAGCCTCGCCTCGTTCTGACTAACAGCTTCAGCCTCGCCTCGTTCTGACTAACAGCTTCAGCCTCGCCTCGTTCTGACTAACAGCTTCAGCCTCGCTCTGACTAACAGCTTCAGCCTCGCCTCGTTCTGACTAACAGCTCCAGCCTCGTTCTGACTAACAGCTTCAGCCTCGCCTCGCTCTGACTAACAGCTTCAGCCTCGCCTCGCTCTGACTAACAGCTTCAGCCTCGCCTCGCTCTGACTAACAGCTTCAGCCTCGCCTCGTTCTGACTAACAGCTTCAGCCTCGCCTCGCTCTGACTAACAGCTTCAGCCTCGCCTCGCTCTGACTAACAGCTTCAGCCTCGCCTCGCTCTGACTAACAGCTCCAGCCTCGCTCTGACTAACAGCTTCAGCCTCGCCTCGTTCTGACTAACAGCTTCAGCCTCGCCTCGCTCTGACTAACAGCTCCAGCCTCGCCTCGCTCTGACTAACAGCTCCAGCCTCGCCTCGCTCTGACTAACAGCTTCAGCCTCGCCTCGCTCTGACTAACAGCTTCAGCCTCGCCTCGCTCTGACTAACAGCTTCAGCCTCGCCTCGTTCTGACTAACAGCTTCAGCCTCGCCTCGCTCTGACTAACAGCTCCAGCCTCGCCTCGCTCTGACTAACAGCTCCAGCCTCGCCTCGCTCTGACTAACAGCTTCAGCCTCGCCTCGCTCTGACTAACAGCTTCAGCCTCGCCTCGCTCTGACTAACAGCTTCAGCCTCGCCTCGCTCTGACTAACAGCTTCAGCCTCGCCTCGCTCTGACTAACAGCTTCAGCCTCGCCTCGTTCTGACTAACAGCTTCAGCCTCGCCTCGCTCTGACTAACAGCTTCAGCCTCGCCTCGCTCTGACTAACAGCTTCAGCCTCGCCTCGCTCTGACTAACAGCTTCAGCCTCGCCTCGCTCTGACTAACAGCTCCAGCCTCGCCTCGCTCTGACTAACAGCTCCAGCCTCGCCTCGCTCTGACTAACAGCTCCAGCCTCGCCTCGCTCTGACTAACAGCTTCAGCCTCGCCTCGCTCTGACTAACAGCTTCAGCCTCGCCTCGCTCTGACTAACAGCTTCAGCCTCGCCTCGCTCTGACTAACAGCTCCAGCCTCGCCTCGCTCTGACTAACAGCTCCAGCCTCGCCTCGCTCTGACCAACAGCTCCAGCCTCGCCTCGCTCTGACCAACAGCTCCAGCCTCGTCCTATTATCAAGGAAATTTTATTGCTTCTCCAATATAAAATTCCTCCACTCAGAGTAATACTGGCGAGTAATCTTTTAGTACGAGGAAATTCGACGAACTTATTTTAATTTAAGATGAATCGATACGCGCTATGCACTAGAAGATATCCTCATGCAAGTCTTCAAGTCCCCAAAGCCCCCGTCGGGCAACGAAGATGCTACCAAGTGTTCATAACGCCCGTATAATATGAAACCGAACAGAAAACCAATGGTTAGAGAGCAAAAGGGTTTTAACTCAATTCATTTTCTTGGGAATTTAAACCTCTGAAACACTTAGCCAAGAAGTGCATGTGCTTTTTTGGTTATTAATTTGGGAACTATTGACCAACTTGTTATGGTTTCATTATTGGGATAAATGATTATTTCGAGCATGGCAATTTTTATTGCAGTTCTGATTACTGATAGGAAACAAATCCTTTTTTTGTCAGCACTTTATGATTACCTGGTTCATACCTGAAACTTATTTTCAAGGTAAATATTTCTGTGACATTTAAGTCAGAAACCTGAAAATTTTTCTGAAAAGGACATTGAAAACAAATATCTTCTTTAGCTGTTTCTATAGGTCAGAAGCTTTAGTCTAAGCAGGATGCGATACAGTTACAAGAATCGATTTGACTTTGATTTGAAAATTACGTCTTAGTAAAATTTCAACAGGATAACCTGACACTTATCACGACGATGTAAGTGACGTTGGTACTTGGTACTCGCACGAAAGAATCGCTTGTGACTTGATATGGGTGTAGAGTTACCGATTCTTGGCTCCTGATTAAGCCTTTGGATCGTCCTTACACACACGCATAAAGATTTGGTTCAAGTATTCGAATTCGAGTAAATATTTAAAATAGTGTTTTACTCGGGTTCAGATAAAAACATCACAGCAGGTCAGGAAGTGTAACATAGACCAGATGTTGGTTGTAAACAAGTCACAGACAGAAACTCCTGTTACAGAGACAGGTGGAGGTGGAGAGGTGATAGGGTTGGGAGAGATGACAAAATATAAGAGAAACAGACAGACAGACAGACAGACTGACTGACTGACAGACAGACAGACAGACAGACTGACTGACAGACAGACAGACAGACAGACTGACTGACTGACAGACAGACAGACAGACAGACAGACAGACAGACAGACAGACAGACAGACAGACAGACAGACTGAGAAGAGAGAGAGAGAGAGAGAGAGAGGGAAAGTGAGAGAGACAGACAGACTGAGAAGAGAGAGTGAGAGCGAAAGAGAGAGACAGCCAGACAGACAGACAGACTGAGAAGAGAGAGAGAGAGAGAGATAAAACGATTTTTGGTTTTCCCAAAAGTAAAACTAAAATCCTAATTAATTACTTTGGATCCAGCCTGGAGTTTGCCCTAAACTGCTCGTACTGCGCTAGATCTCAACTCTCCACCAGAACTCGGTCAAAGGTTCCCCTGGTGCACATTTAAGAGAATTTTTGTTATGTTTTAAATAGCCATGAAATGTATTATGAAAAAAAAACTGAAAGTGTTTTCAGGTTTGTTTTGGGCCAATGCAGTCGATAAAATAGTGAAAATTGTAATATAAAATGGAGATTAAAAAAAAAAACTGGAAGTTCATAAAAATAGCTTTTGAAATATGGATGTTATAAACAATTGCGTTCCAAATTTAAAAAAAAAAAAAGAAAAAAGATAAAAAGAGAAGAAAAGTATTAACGAAAATCTGCTTACATAATTACTTCATCGAATTGGTAGCCATAGTTGCTTTTATGAAAAGAAAAGTTAGAGAAGTTCTCCCAAGTCCCAACAGCCGCGTTTGTCGAACGCACGCCAATAGACGCGTGAGAACTGAGCGCCATTTTGTGTGACTAAAAATAGCTCAGGATTGTTACAGTTTCGAACTCAAGAGCAGTCATGTATTACGTGCCTTATGTAGCGCTAGATTGTGACACATTTTAAAACCCAGTGAAGACCTGGTCTTAATTTACTTTATCTTCACCACTTAAAAAGAAAATAGGCTTTATTATGGTAACGGGATGAAGAATAA
>JAWDGP010002415.1:32500-37500 GCA_033675545.1 Elysia crispata | reverse complement strand
TTTCTATCTCTGCGTGTGTATGTCTGTCTGCCTGTCTATCATCTCTTTATCGAAATGACAGTAGAACATAGCCAAAATATATGTCAGAGTTTGGAAAAAAAATAACAACTAAAATACCACAGTAACAGCAACTTTCCATCACAAATTATAGTGGAAATTAAACTAACTGTACGTTGCATGGGGTCGGGGAGAAACTAGTGTCTCAACAACACATTATCGACTCAAGGAATATTACCGAAACTTACAAATACTTAGCGAATTGAAGTCGAGCGATGGAATGAAACATTTTGCTCGATCTTAACGTCACTCCTTGTTACCGTTTCTTAATGTCCGTTATTAACGTTTTTTAATGTCAGTTATTACCGTTTCTTACTCCGCAGCTACGTGTATTTCCCTCCCCTTTCGATGGCGTCAAGACATGGCAAAGATAAGAGATCACTTGCTGAGAAGAACAAGGGGTTTAACTCTTCTTTGTTTGTCCTAAGAGCTAAGAGTAATGTTGTTATGAATCCAAAATAGAGGCGGGTTTTAAATTACTCTACTTTGTTTTCCTAAGATTCCTGTTGTTATAAATCCCTGATGGAGGACATCATCGTTTTGTGATTTATATAACACGATTTTTTTTTGTCCTGAAGTCGTGGCTTTACTGTAGGCACGCCAGTTTCACACAAGAAGGTTCGGGGCTCGAAACTCACTTTGCCAGTGGTATCTTTGTTTGAACTTTGAAGAGAGCTGCTAAAATCAATCTCTTCACCAGACATTCTAGACAATGGAAGTGTTGTCAGTTACCCTTTCCTTTGTAATGTTGCTTTATGATTAGGAGCAAAAAAAAAAAAGAAATGATTGATTATGACCAGGCACGAATCTAGCGCGTTAGGAATTCTGAAAAGAAAACCCTGTTTTATAAAGCAAAAGAACATTAATTTTATAATGTTATTATGGCAGGTTTATTTTTCTTTCTTTTATTTTTTAATAACACGCTTACTGTCCATCTTTCAATCATCACGTGATTCCTCTGATCTGGGGACGGTGGCATCTTTTTTTAATTGTTTATCCATATTTGGGCATAGATTATAATATATGGATCAGAATTCTCTCTTAAATCTAACACTCTTGGCCAATGATTTCAATGTAAACTATAACACAAACAAAAATGAAACGAAAATTAATAAAAAAAAAAAAAAAAAAACCAACACAGAAATTGCATCGAAATTGAACATGATAGGAGATTGTCGGCCCAGATTGCTGATTAGATCAGATCTAGATTTTGGGGTTTTTTTTTATTATTATTAGTTACATTAAATCCATGCGCAGGCGCCTTTCAAGAAATGTTTCTAGACATCCCTAGAATGTGGAACCTAACGAGACTGTATGCTATCTATCTATGGGGAAAACATGCCATCCCAAACAACATTGCGTGTCAAATTCCGTGGTTTTTGTTTTTATTATAATGAATCTTCAACACTGAATATTTTTTTTAAATGTTCATGTCATATTCAGTCTTTTTTTTATTATGTCAAACTGATCTCAGAAAGTGTTGTGGGTTTTTTTTTTTTTTTCTTTCTTGTTTTTTTTTTGGGTTTTTTTTTCGTTTGTTTGTTTGTTTTTGTTTTGTTTTTTGTTTGCTTTTTTTTTGTTTTTTGTTTTTGTTTTTGTTTTGTTTGCTTTTTCATGCTTATATCATCTATAGTCTTTTTACTATATCAAACTGATCTCAGAAAGTTTTTTTTTTGTTTGTTTGTTTGTTTGTTTTCGTGCTTATGATATATTTAGTCTGTTTTATTATACCAAACTGATGACAGAAAGTGTTGTTTTTTGTTTTAGTTCTTTTTTTTCATGCTCATTTGACATAAATTGTCTTTTTTCTTATGTCAATCTGATGTCAGAAAGTGTTTTGCCTTTTTTTTTTCCAATAATCCTCAGAGATTT
Source organism: Elysia crispata (assembly GCA_033675545.1). Lineage (NCBI taxonomy): Eukaryota > Metazoa > Mollusca > Gastropoda > Plakobranchidae > Elysia > Elysia crispata. The sequence continues at coordinate 35,571 of JAWDGP010002415.1, read as the reverse complement.
GATACCCGACACAGATGGCCGACTGGGTGGAGTGTTAAATGGTTGGTGCACTCTTACTCCAACCAGTTGTGCAAGACCTGGTCATGATGAAGAGTCCAGTTACACTTAGTCTTCAGCACTGCCTGCGATCTCTAGAGTAACGAGAAACACCGAGTCCGTGGCGCAGTTTACCGTATTCGCTTGAAATTATTATATGCCGGATAAGTACAAAGCTAGCTAATTTTTTTATATAAGCGTATAAAATGACAGTAACAATCGATTTGGAAAGTATGGAGTTAACAGATGTCCCGTGTTCAATTTTCTGTGGGCATAAATTTTATGTTAGATAACAATCTTTGCCGTAACTTTAATTTGTAATGACTCATTATAGCGCTTTAGGGGTTAAATCGTTCAACCATCGAGTAATGTGACAGTTTTTCTGAAGTGTGCCCGACTCTGAAACAAGGGGTGACAGTTATGCTTTACACAAGCACCACCACGGTGCGATATCCAGTTACGATAGTTTTCTAACCGAGTTACGTCTTGCTTTTTAATTGCTCGCAGTTTTCCTATCTATCCATGCTGTAATATTACTCAGATTATGAAAATGTAGAGGGATCAGGGAGTGAAAACTGTAACAAGACCAGAGATAAAAAATTGTAACGAAATTGACACCAGGCCTGATTGTGTGTAGAGTCTAGAGAGGTTGTTTTGTTGCGGCGTTAATTATGGCGATGGTGGTGTGTTCAGTTCTTGCATTATTATTATTATTATTATTATTATTATTATTATTATTATTATTATTATTATTATTATTATTATTATTGTTGTTGTTGTTGTTGTTGTTGTTGTTGTTGTTGTTGTTGTTGTTGTTGTTGTTGTTGTTGTTGTTGTTGTTGTTGTTATCATTATTATTATTATTATTATTATTATTATTATTATTATTATTATTATTATTATTATTATTATTATTATTATTATTATTGTTGTTGTTGTTGTTGTTGTTGTTGTTGTTGTTGTTGTTGTTGTTATTATTATTATCATTATTCTTATTGTTGTTGTTGTTGTTGTTGTTGTTGTTGTTATTATTATTATTATTATTATTATTATTATTATCATTGCAAACTGCAAAACGCCGTCCTTCACGGGGCTGGGATGTGTGTGTGTGTGTGTGTATTAAATAGGCTTAAAATTGGTCTTGATGTCTGTTCTTCTACTAACGCTTCCATCTGCCATTTTTCACAGAGAATCGAAATCAAAACTTAAATCCTTTTGAAACTCTAAAATTACATCTAAATCTAGAACTCTACAACTCTATGGCCAAGTAACTTTTCTACATTCATTACTGACTTTTAGATCTGCCGCTGCCTACATCGTCTGCGTACTTAGAGTTTACTTCCTGCCACTTGTGTTAAGCTGTGCTTACAGGAAGTAGTTCGCACATTCGCCTTTCTTTTTTTTTTAAGAGAATAATAATTTCATTTTTACCTTTAATTTTCGGACAGCACTATTTTGGTTAAAAATGTATATATATATATATATATATATATATATATATATATATATATATATAATATTATATATATATATATTATTACCACTCCAATCTTTAGGACATTTTACAACTTTATACCAAATTTAATGTCTCTTTGTGGTCGAGAAATGCTTGGTTAGATGGTCCTCATGTTTCGCCTAGGTCCAATATTCTATAACTATATAGATTCTGACACAACTACTATTTATTTTCAGCGATAATTAACGTTTTTATTTCCTCTGCCCAATATTGTTCTCTGTACAGCTAAAACGTGTTGCTTTGTAATAACCGATGGAGGCTGCGTATTTTGAAGAGTACCTTGAAGTTTAAAAAAAAAACAAATTGTCAGTTGAATTTTTCTCCACTGGCCCTTTCTATACAACTCCTATTATTTGTTGCCTAAATCAAGATCTTTATCTATTATTTAGATTTAGCTTCCACACTGAGCTGCCTTGCTGGTCTCTTGTTGATGGTAAACATTGTAGCCGTGTAAGAACAAAGATAAGAAAGAAAATTGTTTTTATTTCGGGCGCTTGTTCTTCTCAAAGCTCAGCTCGTTCTCCCCAAGTGCCAAACAGCTTTTTCTCTCCCCCCCCCCTCATGACCAACCCTCACGACCAACCCTCACGACCAACCCTCACGACCAACCCTCATGACCAACCCTCATGACCAACCCTCACGACCAACCCTCATGACCAACCCTCATGACCAACCCTCACGACCAACCCTCACGACCAACCCTCATGACCAACCCTCACGACCAACCCTCACGACCAACCCTCACGACCAACCCTCACGACCAACCCTCACGACCAACCCTCACGACCAACCCTCACGACCAACCCTCATGACCAACCCTCACGACCAACCCTCACGACCAACCCTCATGACCAACCCTCACGACCAACCCTCATGACCAACCCTCATGACCAACCCTCACGACCAACCCTCACAACCAACCCTCAGGACCAACCTGCCGACCAACCCTCATGACCAACCCTCACGACCAACCCTCACGACCAACCCTCATGACCAACCCTCACGACCAACCCTCATGACCAACCCTCACGACCAACCCTCACGACCAACCCTCACGACCAACCCTCATGACCAACCCTCACGACCAACCCTCACGACCAACCCTCACGACCCAACCAGGCTGCTGCCGCCACAGATCCGTGCTAGTGGATCAGGGTCATCACACATGTTCTGACCCAGGGCTGGGTCGTTACTGGATCATTTTATTGTTCTAAGTGGCATGGAGTTTGGCATATAATTGCACAGACACAGCGTTATGATCCAGTGTGAAGTGGTAGAAAAAGCAGACGATTAAAGTTCCGCAAACAACCTCTTCCTCTCTTTATGTGTTAGGAAATGTGTGTGGATGTTGGCTTGGAGGTTACAATTCCACAATCTACTCCCCAATTTTTTTTCCAACAATTACATGTTTTCGTGACAATTTTTCACACCTTTGTCTTTTTTCTTTATCTAGAGTCGCCAGATAGCATTACTGTGTCACACTGCTCTAGTTTTAGTTCTCGGATTGCCCTCAGTTTCA
>JAWDGP010002415.1:0-12500 GCA_033675545.1 Elysia crispata | reverse complement strand
AAAGATTTCTCACCTGAACACATATTGACGCAGAACACCCCGTGAGGATAACAACCCTCTCTTGTGGCCTAAAGATTTCTCACCTGAAGACATATTGACGCAGAACACCCCGTGACGATAACAACCCTCTCTTGTGGCCTAAAGATTTCTCACCTGAACACATATTGACGCAGAACACCCCGTGACGATAACAACCCTCTCTTGTGGCCTAAAGATTTCTCACCTGAACACATATTGACGCAGAACACCCCGTGACGATAACAACCCTCTCTTGTGGCCTAAAGATTTCTCACCTGAACACATATTGACGCAGAACACCCCGTGACGATAACCACCCTCTCTTGTGGCCTAAAGATTTCTCACCTGAACACATATTGACGCAGAACACCCCGTGACGATAACCACCCTCTCTTGTGGCCTAAAGATTTCTCACCTGAACACATATTGACGCAGAACACCCCGTGACGATAACCACCCTCTCTTGTGGCCTAAAGATTTCTCACCTGAACACATATTGACGCAGAACACCCCGTGACGATAACAACCCTCTCTTGTGGCCTAAAGATTTCTCACCTGAACACATATTGACGCAGAACACCCCGTGACGATAACAACCCTCTCTTGTGGCCTAAAGATTTCTCACCTGAACACATATTGACGCAGAACACCCCGTGAGGATAACAACCCTCTCTTGTGGCCTAAAGATTTCTCACCTGAACACATATTGACGCAGAACACCCCGTGACGATAACAACCCTCTCTTGTGGCCTAAAGATTTCTCACCTGAACACATATTGACGCAGAACACCCCGTGACGATAACAACCCTCTCTTGTGGCCTAAAGATTTCTCACCTGAACACATATTGACGCAGAACACCCCGTGACGATAACAACCCTCTCTTGTGGCCTAAAGATTTCTCACCTGAACACATATTGACGCAGAACACCCCGTGACGATAACCACCCTCTCTTGTGGCCTAAAGATTTCTCACCTGAACACATATTGACGCAGAACACCCCGTGACGATAACCACCCTCTCTTGTGGCCTAAAGATTTCTCACCTGAACACATATTGACGCAGAACACCCCGTGACGATAACAACCCTCTCTTGTGGCCTAAAGATTTCTCACCTGAACACATATTGACGCAGAACACCCCGTGACGATAACAACCCTCTCTTGTGGCCTAAAGATTTCTCACCTGAACACATATTGACGCAGAACACCCCGTGAGGATAACAACCCTCTCTTGTGGCCTAAAGATTTCTCACCTGAAGACATATTGACGCAGAACACCCCGTGAGGATAACAACCCTCTCTTGTGGCCTAAAGATTTCTCACCTGAAGACATATTGACGCAGAACACCCCGTGACGATAACAACCCTCTCTTGTGGCCTAAAGATTTCTCACCTGAACACATATTGACGCAGAACACCCCGTGAGGATAACAACCCTCTCTTGTGGCCTAAAGATTTCTCACCTGAAGACATATTGACGCAGAACACCCCGTGAGGATAACAACCCTCTCTTGTGGCCTAAAGATTTCTCACCTGAACACATATTGACGCAGAACACCCCGTGACGATAACAACCCTCTCTTGTGGCCTAAAGATTTCTCACCTGAACACATATTGACGCAGAACACCCCGTGACGATAACCACCCTCTCTTGTGGCCTAAAGATTTCTCACCTGAAGACACATATTGACGCAGAACACCCCGTGACGATAACCACCCTCTCTTGTGGCCTAAAGATTTCTCACCTGAACACATATTGACGCAGAACACCCCGTGACGATAACAACCCTCTCTTGTGGCCTAAAGATTTCTCACCTGAAGACATATTGACGCAGAAAACCCCGTGACGATAACAACCCTCTCTTGTGGCCTAAAGAGTTCTCACCTGAAGACACATTGACGCAGAAAACCCCGTGAGGATAACAACCCTCTCTTGTGGCCTAAAGATTTCTCACCTGAAGACATATTGACGCAGAACACCCCGTGACGATAACAACCCTCTCTTGTGGCCTAAAGATTTCTCACCTGAAGACATATTGACGCAGAACACCCCGTGACGATAACAACCCTCTCTTGTGGCCTAAAGATTTCTCACCTGAAGACATATTGACGCAGAACACCCCGTGACGATAACAACCCTCTCTTGTGGCCTAAAGATTTCTCACCTGAACACATATTGACGCAGAACACCCCGTGACGATAACAACCCTCTCTTGTGGCCTAAAGATTTCTCACCTGAACACATATTGACGCAGAACACCCCGTGACGATAACAACCCTCTCTTGTGGCCTAAAGATTTCTCACCTGAACACATATTGACGCAGAACACCCCGTGACGATAACAACCCTCTCTTGTGGCCTAAAGATTTCTCACCTGAACACATATTGACGCAGAACACCCCGTGACGATAACAACCCTCTCTTGTGGCCTAAAGATTTCTCACCTGAACACATATTGACGCAGAACACCCCGTGACGATAACAACCCTCTCTTGTGGCCTAAAGATTTCTCACCTGAACACATATTGACGCAGAACACCCCGTGAGGATAACAACCCTCTCTTGTGGCCTAAAGATTTCTCACCTGAACACATATTGACGCAGAACACCCCGTGACGATAACAACCCTCTCTTGTGGCCTAAAGATTTCTCACCTGAACACATATTGACGCAGAACACCCCGTGAGGATAACAACCCTCTCTTGTGGCCTAAAGATTTCTCACCTGAACACATATTGACGCAGAACACCCCGTGAGGATAACAACCCTCTCTTGTGGCCTAAAGATTTCTCACCTGAACACATATTGACGCAGAACACCCCGTGAGGATAACAACCCTCTCTTGTGGCCTAAAGATTTCTCACCTGAACACATATTGACGCAGAACACCCCGTGACGATAACCACCCTCTCTTGTGGCCTAAAGATTTCTCACCTGAACACATATTGACGCAGAACACCCCGTGAGGATAACCACCCTCTCTTGTGGCCTAAAGATTTCTCACCTGAACACATATTGACGCAGAACACCCCGTGACGATAACCACCCTCTCTTGTGGCCTAAAGATTTCTCACCTGAACACATATTGACGCAGAACACCCCGTGACGATAACAACCCTCTCTTGTGGCCTAAAGAGTTCTCACCTGAAGACACATTGACGCAGAAAACCCCGTGAGGATAACAACCCTCTCTTGTGGCCTAAAGATTTCTCACCTGAACACATATTGACGCAGAACACCCCGTGACGATAACAACCCTCTCTTGTGGCCTAAAGAGTTCTCACCTGAAGACACATTGACGCAGAAAACCTCGTGAGGATAACAACCCTCTCTTGTGGCCTAAAGATTTCTCACCTGAACACATATTGACGCAGAACACCCCGTGAGGATAACAACCCTCTCTTGTGGCCTAAAGAGTTCTCACCTGAACACATATTGACGCAGAACACCCCGTGAGGATAACAACCCTCTCTTGTGGCCTAAAGATTTCTCACCTGAACACATATTGACGCAGAAAACCCCGTGACGATAACAACCCTCTCTTGTGGCCTAAAGATTTCTCACCTGAAGACATATTGACGCAGAAAACCCCGAGCCTACAGACATCCGCTAGCGCTATCGAACACGTTTTTATTTCCGTGAGGATAACAACCCTCTCTTGTGGCCTAAAGATTTCTCACCTGAACACATATTGACGCAGAAAACCCCGAGCGCTATCGAACACGTTTTTATTTCTATCGTGTTTGTTACGGTCTGAGAAGATCGGATTCATTTTTATTTTATTTTTTCTTCCTTAAAGGTTATCTTTTAGCTGCGGGTTTATGGCGTATTAATTGAATTAATGTGTCTTTAACGATTTACATTATCTGAACAGCCAGTATGAGAATTTTTATTTCTTTTTTTTTTTTCAATGCATAAAATGCACACAATTTCTCCTCCCCTGCCCTCCCCACCCCCACTCTTGCCCTCTACAGAAACAGTTTCTCCGCATCCGGGAGATGTGCAGAGCTCTGCAGGTCTTCAGGCACTTGTCCTCTTCCCTCCCCCCCTCTCTCTCTCTCCCTCTCTCCCTCCCTCTCTCTCTCCCTCCTTATCTCTCTCCCTTTCTCTCCGTCTCTGTCTCTCTCTCCCTCTCTATCTCTCTTTCTCCCTCTCTTCCTCTCTCCCTCCCTCCCTACCTCTGTCCTTCTTTCTCTCTCTCTCTCTATCTCTATCTCTCTCTCTCCTTCTCTCTCTCACCCACACACACACATACTCCCGTCGGTAGAGGAGGTTGCCATACGGCCGTTTCCTCTTCAACTGACTTGCACCGCAGTAACAGACATTCACACCTAAGATGAAAACTTAAAAACTTAAAATACAACGAAATAAACTACAACTGCGCCCTTGTACGTCATTTCTCAAATCAGGAAATAAAACCGATGACGAAGATATCCGAGCACGACCCAAAGATGCATATCAAACCCAACATTTCTCAAAGCACGAAATAAAACCGATGACGAAGATATCCGAGCACGACCCAAAGATGCATATCAAACCCAACATTTCTCAAAGCACGAAATAAAACCGATGACGAAGATATCCGAGCACGAGCCAAAGATGCATATCAAACCCAACATTTCTCAAATCAGGAAATAAAACCGATGACCAAGATATCCGAGCACGAGCCAAAGATGCATATCAAACCCAACATTTCTCAAATCAGGAAATAAAACCGATGACGAAGATATCCGAGCACAAGCCAAAGATGCATATCAAACCCAACATTTCTCAAAGCACGAAATAAAACCGATGACGAAGATATCCGAGCACGACCCAAAGATGCATATCAAACCCAACATTTCTCAAATCAGGAAATAAAACCGATGACGAAGATATCCGAGCACGAGCCAAAGATGCATATCAAACCCAACATTTCTCAAATCAGGAAATAAAACCGATGACGAAGATATCCGAGCACGAATGACCCAAAGATGCATATCAAACCCAACATTTCTCAAAGCACGAAATAAAACCGATGACGAAGATATCCGAGCACGACCCAAAGATGCATATCAAACCCAACATTTCTCAAAGCACGAAATAAAACCGATGACGAAGATATCCGAGCACAACCCAAAGATGCATATCAAACCCAACATTTCTCAAAGCAGGAAATAAAACCGATGACCAAGATATCCGAGCACGAGCCAAAGATGCATATCAAACCCAACATTTCTCAAATCAGGAAATAAAACCGATGACGAAGATATCCGAGCACGAGCCAAAGATGCATATCAACCCAACATTTTCTCAAATCAGAAAATAAAACCGATGACGAAGATATCCGAAACCCAAAGATGCATATCAAACCCAACATTTCTCAAAGCAGGAAATAAAACCGATGACGAAGATATCCGAGCACAAGCCAAAGATGCATATCAAACCCAACATTTCTCAAAGCAGGAAATAAAACCGATGACGAAGATATCCGAGCACAAGCCAAAGATGCATATCAAACCCAACATTTCTCAAAGCAGGAAATAAAACCGATGACGAAGATATCCGAGCACGACCCAAAGATGCATATCAAACCCAACATTTCTCAAAGCACGAAATAAAACCGATGACGAAGATATCCGAGCACAACCCAAAGATGCATATCAAACCCAACATTGAAAAGAACTTAGAAATGATAATGTGAGATGAATAGATCTGCACTTTGTGTTGGAATTTTCAGGCCCAGTTTACACGCGCTCGATTGAGGAATTATTTCCTCTGGTACAATCGGTAGCCGTGGTTTCAATCTAAGGTCAGGGAATGCTGGGAGATTTTGACTGGCCAATGCGGCATGCTGCAGCTAACACATTATTTAGGCCAACGTCTGCAGTCTGTTTTCTTCCTCCAAACAAAAAAGATTTTCAGTAAAGCTCATCTGCGTTTATTTTTTTTCCAAAACCAAAAAGTTTAGCAAGGATGGCATTTTGAAGTCCGCAATTTCATTTTTATTTGACAGACTCAAAAATAAGCAGCAATAAAAACATTACGAAATGTCTATTATCTTTATAGAAAATGCTACTTCACAAACAGCTATGTCACTTTGTTAGAAGTCGTGACTTCTGTCCAGCAATCAGAAGCATTTCAAAGATCTAAGTAGAACAACAAATTAGGCTGTAAGGTGATTTATCATGCCCATGTTAATGTTTTCAGTTTGCTTCAAATTTCACACCTATTTACATTTCGGAGGACGCTATTGCTGGTACGCTACCAAGTAAAAATCATGACTTGTTGCAGAACTGTTGCGGAAACCGCTTTCTCCATTAAGGTTTTTGTTGAAAGACAAGCATCATCTTCTTTAAATGAAGCGCAAAATTTGCCATGCTTTTATTACAAAACTTCAAGGCCAAGTTGTATTTTATTATAAATTGCCAACGGTTTGTTTATGTATCTCTATGATTGCAAACTAACGGTAAATTGTACTTGTGGTCTATGCTTTATTCTAAAAACAGCATCATCATCATCTTTATTGGTTGGATATAGAATCCATAATACAATGGCAATGTGTAAGCTTTACCTATGAACTACAGTACTAAGGAATATTACGCTCTAAGTCTATTTCATAAGTTGTTACATAGAAACTTCCCAAGCAAACGCTTCTTCAATAATCGCTGAGGACATGATGGTCTAGATCTAGAGCCTGGTTTCAAGTTCGTGTTGAGAGTTGTTATACTTTATAGATCTGTCTTTTTTTTTTTTTTTCTCGTTACAATTTTTTCATCTGTGCCATGCTCTGCCCACAATCTATAGACCAGGATGTACCAGTAAATTAATCGTGCCCTGCGGGTTTTCCCCATAACTTTTTACATAATAATTTTCGATCAGAAAACGGACACGTCTAGGAGTCTAAATTATAATCAAAATTGCCACTCCTATCAATTAAAGCGATATGACAAAACATTGGAGATTTCCAGGCAATGCCATTCGACCACCCCCACCCCCTTTTTTGTTCCTCATTCCGTGTTCTTTTCTCCCCTCACCCACGCCCATTCCCTGGTTCCCCACCCTCTCAGATCTAACAGCGTGTACGTCTTATCTTTTCACAGTCTGTTGATGAAGATAAAAAGTTTTACACTGTCGTAGGCACAAACCGTGCGACGGGCTTCAGGCAACCTCCGCACTTTGCCTGCTCTGATCGTTGATATTCAAAAACAGCACACAGATCTTGAACATGTGGGAATAAAGCTCCAGTTCACGGGTCATCATCTTATTTATTAGTTACAAGTGTTGGGCAGTTTTTATGTACGTTTGCTTCTTTGTTGTTGTTGGTGGTGGTGGTGGTGTTTTTGTTGGTGTTGCAAGTGTTGGTGGTGTTATTGAATTTTTTTTTTTGGTGGGAAGGGGGCGGATGCCTTAAATCTAGATCTATGTGCGTGGGTTTTATTTTTTATTTTGTTTCGTAACATGGCCTCCATCAGACCTTAAATCATGTATGCTTGTGAAAAGATAAAGAACAAAGAGAACTCAGTTTTATTATCTAGGCCAGATGTCAGCTATTGGTCCTTGAAACTTGAATGTAACTCTCTAAAAATAAACGTTGATCATTTTGGCCCATGGAGCTATAAGCAAACCTGGAGTCCTTAGCCTCTTCATCTCTATATAAGATTCCTCGGAAAACTTAGGGCAACTTAAACTTCTACAACAACAACAACAACAACAACAACCTCTCGAAGTTAAAGCTTACCAGGTTCGCAAAAGGGTTATTAACTCGATTACTATTTCTGAAAAAAAAAACCCTTGAAAATTTACCAATTCAATGTGAACGAGATAAATTAAAAATTGGAGACTTTTTTGTCTCGTATCGCGAGAGAACGAGATTTGAGACGTTCGCTTAATTTCTGGACTGCAGACCTGCCCCGGGGCAACTGCCATGACCCAAACCGTAACTGTTGTCTTTAGATAAGGAAGAATGAAGGGAATGAAAACACGATGACATGACGGATCCTCTCCTTCATCATCACAAGGCTTCCCGTGATCTGATTGGCTGGTTATCATGTCAAGGTCAAGGACGATAAAATAGAAGAAGCACTTGTGTTGTTAATTTCACGTGGCAGATTTGAGGAAGTTACAGTTAGGTCGGTCTATGGCCCGATATCATTATTGTCGACGTTGAGAGGTGTTGATGTATTTACTGTAGTTTGAGGATAGGGGGGGGGGGGGGGGGGGTATTTTTCTTTAAGTCGACACAAAACAAAGGCAAAAGAGGAAAACAGTTATTATCTCTATCGCCGTTCACATCCTATAGCTTAGATTTGGACGCCTCAGCTGCCTCTCGGATGTTCGCTGATAGTCTCCTCCACTGTGTTCTGTCGTCTGCTATTGACCTCAGATGGTAGAGGTCGTTCTTGGTTTTGAATTTTAGCTCGCCAACTTGAATGCAGATGAGGTCTTTGTGGTGATTGTTGGTACTTGACAGTGTTGTTATAGGCCTTCCTCGAAAATTATCACCTTTAGGAACAAAGAATGTCTCCATTATAACTGGCAAAGATGTTCCCTAAGATACATATCGCATCCAACTGACAAGGAATTCGGGTCTTTAAAAAACCGTTTTTCATTTGATCAATAATAAACTTTTAAGAGTTGTAAAGTTCAAAACAGTTTAAGTTGAGCCGATAAAAATAAAAAGTTGATTGAGCTTGAAGAGAGCTGAATATAATGTTAGACTTGCGCATTTTATGCATGGAGTAGAGTTACCAAAACACTTTATGATCAACTTCCAGCAGAAAGTCAATATCTATGTAGAACGGACCTGGACAAAAATGAGGACCCTCTAACCGAACATTTCTAGACCACTTACGAACGTCATATTTGACATAAAGCTGTAAATTGCCCTTAGCATTGGAGTGTTAATATTATTTTTCAGCAAAATAGTTATTTTTGAAAATTAAAGGAAAAATGTGATAATTATTTTCTTAAAAGAAAAAGCTCAATGTGCGGACTATTTCCTGCAAGCGTCGCTGGGCAGAGATGGCAGAAATGAAACTGAAAGTACGCACACAATGTAGGCCGCGGCATATCTAAAACAGTCTGGAATAGATCTAGATATAGTGTAAATTCTAAGTAAAGAATCTAAAGATTTGCTCCGACATAGATTCTAGATGTAGGGCCTAGATAATTACAGCAGCTAGACTCAAATCAAAAGGTTAAGATCTACAACTAGGGAAATCCAGATTTTACTTTCAGGCTTACAATTTTTTTCAAACTTTCATTATAATGTAGCTTTAAATATCTGCCAGGCCAAGAATTCCCGCAAGGCCGTGCATTTTCATACAGAAAGCTTTCTTATAAGCTGTTAAAAGGAACTATAATCATATTTTATTTGGGAAAAGTATAGAATAAGTCGATTTCGTTTATTCCAAAAGGATTTAAGTATTGTATCTATTTTTTTTTAGTTTAGAATAAGAATTATCGAGATATCTAGGTTCTAGGTAAAGATGGGTAGGTGGAGGCATATATCTGAATCATTCAAGTAAAAGGAGAGTTATCAAGACCATTTATAAGGCTATTTGCTCCGGTAAACTGACACGTTGGTCCCGTTTGTAGGACGGAGTTTACAGCTTGTAAATTTAACATTGAAATATTGTTCTTACATAGACTCTAGTAGGTTGGCGCCCGTATACCGTGTGAATGCATCAAAAACTATGATTTTACCAGATTTATTGTTGTGCACGGTTACAAGCTGCAGCTACGAATTCCTGCAAGGCAATGCAGCTTCGAACCACATTCCGGACAACTGAAAGTGATCCTCGCTGCCAGAGATGGATAAAAATAGAACAGATTATAATAGATCTGGAGCACTGTAGCTACACTCTTAAGCTGATCATAAATAATGGTGTCTAGCACACAAGGCTGCCTGCTCTCTCTCTCTCTCTCTCTCTCTCTCTCTCTCTCTCTCTCTCTCTCTCTCTCTCTCTCTCTCTCTCTCTCTCTCTCTCTCTCTCTCTCTCTCTCTCTCTCTCTCACGCAAGGTCAATGCTCTACAGACACGTAGCCATCCCCACCATCATCCCCCCCCACCCTTTTCCCTTTCTCCTGCTGGTTTGTTCCAGCATGATCAGAGCAAGGCTAGCAAAGCGTAAGATGTCCAGATCTGATCTAAGTCTAGCACTTCTATGCCCAGCGAGAGTGAAGTGATATCCAGTTAAATCCCTGACATAGGCATTTGGCCTTACCTGCCAGGTGCACAAGTCCCTCGAGGTCACTGAACTGAGGTTGCAGGGTGAGCGCATGCGCGCACACTCACCGCATATCTATCTAGATCTAGCGCCAAACGGAATTTAATACCAATAAACAAAAAAAAAAAAAAAAATTATTATGTGGAAACAGAAAGGTCGTCAGACGAAGCCAGCAACTGCTTAGGATCAAAGGTTTTTCTTGGGCTTGTGAGGAGAAAAACGAAAGTTGGAATAGAAAAATGTTAATAATATATTCTTGTTTCCTAAAGAGTTTACGTCTATGGGTAACGCAAGCACTATAATAATTATCATAAGCTACATAATGCAATTTTTGAATCAAAGCATTTGAACCTTGACTGTGTTCTTGAAGTTTTAGGGTTCATATTTTTTTAATAGCTTAGCATCTGTACAGCCTGTCAGACAGAGCTAAGGTGGTGTTCAGTACAATGTTATATAAATTTATAATCATATAATGTATGGGTTATATCAGAGAAGCAGAATGAATAAATAGAGCAGCCACAGACTGGAAAGCTTTTATATCTGGAAACACTAGAAAGGTTTTTTTTTCCTTCCTCTGTGACCTCAGAACATAAACAAATGCTCAAATCTTTAGTGATCCTTTTTTTTTTCTTTTTTTTAATGGGCATGACATGTACTGTTAAGCACACAGTCATCATTGTGTGTTGAAAGTTAATAAGGGGGGGGGGGTACTTGAAAGAGGATGACAGAGAGAGAAGGCTACGAAAGTTTAGTGAGGAATGCGTGATAAGGATAGACAGAAAGAGCGAGAGAGAGAGAGAGTGAGAGAGAGAGAGAGAGAGAGAGAGAGAGAGAGGGAGAGCGAGAGAGAGCGAGAGAGAGAAAGATAACGATCGAGAGAAAGAGAGAGATAAAAAGCGAGCGAGCGAGTAAGAGAGAAAGAGCGAGAGAGAGAGAGAGATAAAACACGATCGAGTGAGTGAGAGAGAGAAGGCGAGAGTAAAAGCGAGAGAGAGAGAGAGTGAGAGAGAGAGAGAGAGAGAGAGAGAGAGATAAAGCGAGCGAGCGAGTGAGAGAGAAAGAGCGAGAGAGAGTAAGAGAGAGAGTGAGAGAGAGATAAAAAGCGAGCGAGCGAGTGAGAGAGAAAGTGAGAGAGAGAGAGATAAAAAGAGAGAGAGAGAGTGAGAGAGAGAGAGAGAGAGAGAGAGAGAGAGAGAGAGAGTGAGAGAGATAAAAAGCGAGCGAGCGAGTGTGAGAGAGAGAGAGAGAGAGAGAGAGAGAGATAAAAAGCGAGCGAGAGAGAGAGAGAGAGAGAGAGAGAGAGAGAGAGAGAGAGATCAAGAGAGAGAGAGAGATCAAGATTGAGTCAAGCGCCTCCCATCTGTTGATGAAGAGAGGTTCCGAACTGTACCAATCCGCTCGTGTGGTGATGTCAAGCTCCCAGCCGATCTCTCACCTACTGAGGTCAGATCACTTGTGTAACACGATGGAAATGGATGCTCGAAGCTTGTGCTTCTCAAGTTCATATTTATGCACTCAGTTAAAAAACATCGTGTTTAAAGTGGAATGGCTTATTTATAGATCACATCCTAAAAATGGAAGGCGTAATAATTTGGCGAGTATTAATTTCCTTCACGCGCTTTTATTTCTCCATGAATTACTATTGTGGTATGTTTTCGTTGTTGTTGTGATTTTTTGTTATTGTTGTTGTTGTTGTTGTGACATGCTGATGTTGTTGGTTTTTTTTATTGCTGTTCTTGTTGTTCTTGTTCTTGTAACATGTTGCCGTTTCAATCTTGTTGCTGTTGTTTATAAACGATGTTGTTGTTGTTGTTGTTGTTGTTGTTGTTGTCGGTATTGTTGTTGTAACATTATTTTCGTTTTTTTAACTCATTGTTGTTGTAATGACATGTTTTTTGTACTTATTGTTGTCTTTGCGACATGTTATCGCTATTGTACTTACTCTTGTTATTGTGACATGTTATCGATGTTGTCCCTGCCAATGTTGTGACTTGCTATTGGTCTCTTTGTCAGCTTCTGCGTCCTGCAATGGTGTTGGGCCTCTCCTAGGCTAAATTCTGCTATTATTGGTCTTCTTTGTCAAGTTTCATGTCCCAGGCCAAGTGCTGGGCTTCTCCTAGGCTACCCTGCTATTATTGGTCTCTTTGTCAAGTTTTCCGCGTCCTCGAATACAGTTGGGCCTAGGCTACCCTGCTATTATTGGTCTCTTGTCAAGTTTTCCCGCGTCCTCAGGCCAAGTGCTGGGCCTCTCCTAGCTACTCTGCTATT
>JAWDGP010002414.1:0-25151 GCA_033675545.1 Elysia crispata | reverse complement strand
AGAGCTTGCTACCAAGATGTCGTCCAGGTAGACAAAAGCACAGTTAACATCCTGCAGAACCGTGTCCATCAGTCGCTGGAATGCCTGTGCTGCATTTTTCAACCCAAAAGGCATCCTTAAAAATTCATAAAGACCGAAAGGTGTGATGATAGTGGTTTTCGCAATGTCATCTGGGTGCATGGGAATTTGATGATAACCGGGCACAAGATCGATCTTGGAAAAGATTACTTTGCTGGATAGCTTTGCTGAAAAGTCCTGAATGTGAGTTGTGGGGTATCTATCGGGGTTGTTGGGTACATTTAGGCAACGATAGTCTCGGGCACGGGCGCCATCCTCCATTCGGCTTTGGCACAATGTGGAGAGGAGAAGCCCACGGGCTGTTAGACTTTCTGATGATACCTTTATGCTCCATCTCCAGGAACTCACGTTTGGCAACAGCAAGCTTGTCCGGTGCTAGACGGTGGCTGGTGCATGAATTGGAGCGCCAGTTGTTGGAACAAAATGTCGCACACCATGCTTAACATCAGCCGAGGAGAAAATCGGTCGTAAAATGTCTGGAAACTCGTGAAGTATTTTCACGAAACTTGTTCTTCCTCTACTTCTACGGGAGCAAGTTCGTTGACTGGGGTTTTGCTGACAGAGCAGGGAAGAAAGGTATGTATCCGCTTTGATGAGTCGTTGACCTGGAAGATCCACGAGGAGTTTATGTTGGCGACAAAAATCAGCACCGAGTAGGGACGTTTAACGTCGGCAATAATGAGGCAAGCCCAGTACAAGCGGTTGCTAAAGTACAGAGGGACGTTTCGCGACCCATAAGTAGAAATATGTGTTAAAATAGCCAAGCTTGTAAAGGCGGACCTGTTTCACCTGAGCGTTTCTCAAATCAGGTTGCTGGAACTACCGGAAACTTGAGCCCCTGTGTCTATCAAGAAACGCCGCCCGGATTTGGTGTCAGTGATGAAGAGTTGGGGGACGCGCGGGCCAACAGATGCTGAAGCTACTGGTGGCCCGCCCTGGCGTTTCCCTGGTGTTTCTTCTTGAATTTAGCATGCTCCTTGCAGGTTGGACTGCACTTCTGTGCGGCAGCACCAAATCGTCTGTGATACCAACAGACAGAGTCGACTTCAGGTAGTGCGTCTATTTTCTCACACCTCAACGAAGCTGTGTTGAGGGATAGGTTTCGGCAATACACAGACGGTCAGCTTCCCTGTGCCAGTTCCTGGTAGTCGGATGTTGTCGAGCTGGTTTAAGGGGATACGGACATGATCCGGTGAAGAAGCTGCATGAAAATATGTCTGAACAGAAAACAGGGTTTGGTGTTCTCCGAGTAGTGAGAGCATTTTGTCCATCAACTCTGAGGGTTTGGAATCGCCGAGACCTCTCAGGCCGAACAAAGCCGAGGCCCTCTCCTCTTCACTGAGGCCGAATGCACTAGTCAAAAAAGACTTAATAACTGGGTATTTGTTGGTAGGTTGAGGGTTGGTTGTGATTGAGAGCGCTCTTGTTGCAGTTGTCGTGTCCAGTGAAGCAACAACATGGTAATACTTTGTTTCGTCTTGAGAAATACTTTTGAAGGCAAACTGAGCCTCAGCCTGGGCAAACCACGCAGAAGGACTTGACACCCAAAACGTGGGTAGTTTTAGTGCTACGTTTTCCACTGCCATATTGCTTTCAGGTTAGATATAGGTCTAAATTCTACTAGAGATTGAAAGTGAGTAGGAAAAAAAAATTCTTACCAGAGGTTCATTATCGCTGCTGCAGATCTAGAGAACTTAGATTTATACTCAATAACTTTAGAAAACGAGATTCAATGATAGATCTAGTTCATAAAGACGTTATGAGTTGATCAGGGTCACCAATGTTACGAGTACAAACAATAGAAATTATAAAAACTGATATAATTTCAAGAACTTTATTCTAAGAGTGTCAAGATCATGTCTCTTGTTGTTGTCCCAACTTGGGTTGCCAGCCAGAGTGCCTTCCCTTCTCGTCCAGAAAGGGGAGTCTAGCTGTCACTGTCAGCACGGTCTGCAAACACACTAGGCAGTGTGTACACTACAGTAACAACAAATTCCATATGTGTTGCAACGCCACACAATGAGACGTTTTCCGGCAGAAAACTAGTTTGGTAGATGCTGTTTTTTTCCTCAAGAAAGTTTGAAATCCTTTGCTATATTTAAAATGCTTTTAATTCTGAAACAATATTAAAACAAGAAATTAGAGGAGCTTAAAAAACGCAAGTTTCATTCTTTCTCCAGAATGATTGCATTTACCCAAAAATTTCCTTGCTACAAAACATCTCATTTCGCGGCTTCGTTACACACACATATATATATATGTATGAAGCCAAGAGTGTGGAAGATACATACAACCTTGCCATTATAAATTCATAAAACTGCATTTCTCCAGGCTGCACTGATGCTAGAATTGACCTGGTGTTTGTGCTGGATGCCTCTACCAGTGTGACTGAGCCCAACTTTGAACTGATGAAAGACTTTGTGAAAGATTTCCTCTATGAAGCTGACATTGATAGTGGCAATGTGAGGGTTGGTGTCATCATCTACAGCACAAAAGACCATGTTGAGTTCCAGATGAACACCTATAACACCAAAACTGATGTGTACATTGCTATTGATGAAATTCCTTATCGCTATGGCAGCACCAACACGGCAGATGCCCTGAAGACCATGAGGACAGAGATGTTTACAAGACGTAATGGAGATCGTCCTGGTGTAGAGAACATTTGTATTGTAGTGACAGACGGTGTGTCCAATATTAATGCTAGGAGGACTATCCCAGAGGCAGAGCAAGCTAGAGCAGAAGGAATCCACATCTATGCTATTGGTATTGGTCTGTCAGACACCAGGGAGTTGGATGGTATTGCTAGCAAGCCAGTGGATGAGAACAGGTTTGCTGTGCAGGAATTCTCAGAGCTCAGAGATCTGAGACACAAGGTTTTCTCTGCTTTATGTAAGAATTGCATTTAAAGATTTACTTTATCAACTGTGCCATGTGTAGTAAAAATTACCTAGATTTGAAATATTTTAAACATTAAGAAGAAATAATTGTACATTACTTTATCTCACTGATCTTTAGCACTATTGTTTATATTCATCGGAAGTAGTTTGATTTTTAATGATGTACATAGTGTTAGCATTTAAATAAATTTGATGTTAATTATTGTGACATTTTTTATTATCCTTTCATCATTATTTTCAATTGTGTTCAGGATGTTTTAATTCTGAATCTGGTCTCTTCCTAAAAAGTTTTAGAAATGAAACTCAAACAGCATTTTATATTTAACCGTCATATATTTACTCTTAAAATTATCATTGCTGTGGACAGTTTGAGGTATACATAATTATTAATAGTGTATTGTGCCATAAATACTCAATTATTTTGAAAATTTTGTATAATTTTACAAGGAAATACATGTTAATTTTTTTAAATTCCATTTTCTCTGCAACAATAATACTCTCTAATATTTTAGATTGTATTTCATATGTTATTTATGAAAGTGACTTTTGATTAAAGGTTCTACAGAAGCACCTATTATCACCACACCTGCCCCTGTTGTCAGTAAGTAAGAAAACGAGTTAAAATGATTTTTGCAAAACTGAATTTTGATTTGCAAGAGTTATAAGGATATGTAATGCTTTCAATAAGGAATACCTTTTTATGTTTTAATACACCTTGATTGAGAATTACAATGATTCTTACAATTTGAATTACTTAATTGTTCAATTGCAGATGATCTATGACACCATGATTCTAACTATGCTGTCATCAAACAATATCAGCAATACCCTTGTGTGACACTTAGATACAGTTGTTCAGATATAAATAGGACTGAAATTTCCTGTTCTTTGAGTGTCAAATCTTGAATATATAATGAGTGCCTAAACTAAATTGATATAAAAAGAAATGAAACAAATAAGACACAGAAATAATGGAAAGACAATATTGCAGATCAGACAGTGAGCTATGTAAAACAATCATTTGCTTGTTCATATGTTTTCTGAACTTAATCTATTGTCTATAACATTAAAATATGGTACAAATACATCAACATAAGACTTTCGGTTACAATGGCGTTAAAAAAAAAGTGACAACATTAATGAATTTTAAATAATTAGCCAATCAACATTTTAATATGTGCTGCATTTAAGAATAATCAATTTCCAATTACAAAAATTTCAGGTTGTGCTGATGCCAGAATTGATCTGGTGTTTGTGCTGGATGCCTCCACCAGTGTGACTGAGCCCAACTTTGAACTGATGAAAGACTTTGTGAAAGATTTCCTCTATGAAGCTGACATTGATAGTGGCAATGTGAGGGTTGGTGTCATCATCTACAGCACACAGGACCATATAGAGTTCCAGATGAACACTTATAACACCAAAGCTGATGTGTACAATGCTATTGATGAAATTCCTTACCGCTACGGCAGCACCAATACAGCAGATGCCTTGAAGACCATGAGGACAGAGATGTTTACAAGGGGTAATGGAGATCGTCCTGGTGTAGAGAACATTTGTATTGTTGTGACAGACGGTGTGTCCAACATTAATGCCAGGAGGACTATCCCAGAGGCCGAGCAAGCTAGGTCAATAGGAATCCACATCTATGCTATTGGTATTGGTCTGTCAGACACCAGGGAGTTGGATGGTATTGCTAGCAAGCCAGTGGATGAGAACAGATTTGCTGTGCAGGAATTCTCAGAGCTCAGAGATCTGAGGCACAAGGTCTTCTCTTCTCTGTGTAAGTGACATAATATTTAAAATTTTAATTATAATGAGTTGCATTATTATAATTATATCTTTGCACTATAGTGTTTATATAAATTTCAATGAATATGTCAGTTTTGTTCATCTTAAAAAAATATTCTTTCTAGGGTATTTCAACTGTGAAGAAACCTTTTTTTTTAGCCAAGGATGCAACAGCTAATTTATACTTAAAATTCTTGACTTTTGCACTAAAATTAAATTCCTTCATAAAGGGAATAGGATTTTATAGTGACTTTATCACAAATTTTTTATTTTCATTCCCTGCCAAAGTTTTGTTGTTGTTGTTGTTGTTGTGCATATTTTGTAGCTACACAGCTTCTAGTGACATATGAAGAGCATCACTTTATGATATTCGAACTTCATTATTCGCCAAGTTTGAGCAATGTAAACTTAACAGTGTATCAAGAGGCAGAGGAAGGATTTCTTTGGCACCGTAGATAGCTGTAAATATTGTGGTTTTCATCTTTCTTTAAACATATCAGGGAGATAGTGAATTTACCTCTTTTTACCACTTCTTTCTCACTGCAGGTTCCACAGAAGCACCAGTGATTACTACACCTGCTCCTCTTGTCAGTGAGTTCTGCGTTTCTGCAAAAGTATTTCATTCACAACTTTTCCATTTTATTAGCAAAGTGTAACCTTAGATTATCAGCACACAAGGTATACTAAATAGGTACTTTCATTTTTGGTAACATCATAATTATATTAAATGTAATTGGAAATTTTCAATGTTTTAAGTAAAAAATAATTTAAGGCCAGGATTCGCAATTTTTTTCCCTTGTTTTAAACAGCAAAAGGACTTAAATTAAGAACAAAAATGGTCATTTTATAAATATTCAGTTTTCTACATTGAACAAAACTTACATAAATTCTATAGGTCTTGATAACAGATAACAGGCATAAAGTGAAACAATAGATTGGTAACTGAATGTTAACGGGTTCAATTATGCAATAATTCAACCATTGGTTAGTGATACATTTTTTTTCAATTGCTAAATGGTATGATTTTATGGTATGCTCAAAAGATTAACTTCCAGAAATAATTAGCATAAAAATATTTTAGAAGAAATTTGTGTCAAAAAGGGCATAAGGTAATACTTCGTCGTATTTGGTACTGGTAGTCGTACTCCAGTCAACACTATTGGAGAAAGAGACATAATTAAACAGCAAAAAAATTATCTACAAATGTAGTTTCACAAGAACATAACAAAACCTTCATTTAGGTTTGATGCATGGCTACTACATAGTTTTACAGATGCAACTTTAAATTGTAAGGGAAAAAACAAGAAAATCAACTTTATCTACCCTCAGGTTGTGCGGATGCCAGAATTGACTTGGTGTTTGTGCTGGATGCCTCCACCAGTGTGACTGAGCCCAACTTTGAACTGATGAAAGACTTTGTGAAAGATTTCCTCTATGAAGCTGACATTGATAGTGGCAATGTGAGGGTTGGTGTCATCATCTACAGCACACAGGACCGTATAGAGTTCCAAATGAACACTTATAAGACCAAAGCTGATGTGTACAATGCTATTGATGAAATTCCTTATCGCTATGGCAGCACCAACACGGCAGATGCCCTGAAGACCATGAGGACAGAGATGTTTACAAGACGTAATGGAGATCGTCCTGGTGTAGAGAACATTTGTATTGTAGTGACAGATGGTGTGTCCAATATTAATGCCAGGAGGACTATCCCAGAGGCAGAGCAAGCTAGAGCAGAAGGAATCCACATCTATGCTATTGGTATTGGTCTGTCAGACACCAGGGAGTTGGATGGTAATGGGAGCAAGCCAGTGGATGAGAACAGATTTGCTGTGCAGGAATTCTCAGAGCTCAGAGATCTGAGACACAAGGTTTTCTCTTCCTTGTGTAAGTATGACATATTCACTAAATGAAATACTCATTTTGAAATGAAAAATTGCCTACCCTTTTTTTGTTATATTCCAAAAAATAAATATTTTCTTGATCAGGGCATTTAAGTGCAAAAAAATGTACAAAGTTAAATGTTTAGAGTAGAGTTTTTATACTTTGTTCTGTTTCACATTCTATAAGAGCAATTAAATTATTAATTGCCCATAATAGCTTTTTCTTCCATTGCAACAAAAAATATATTGTTATCATGATTTTTTTAGCTAATACTCATTTTACCAGTTTCTTATAAGCATGTCATTAAAAACCCAATAGAACTCAAGTAAGCTATGCCCATATAAAGAGTTCAGGATTTAGGATGATTGCTGGATCATGCACCTGATTCCTTACTCTCTAGAGGCAAATAGCCCTCTTTAGGATTACAATTGGAGCAATTAACGGGGAAATCAGTCAATCAATCTGGTGCCTGACTCCTTTAGTGTAGACAATCATCACTTACGCCACATCTTTGTCTCTCGTTTCTTTCAGTGCATCTGTCACTCATCTTACATTTAGCCATTTTGTTATTCTATCCAACATCTTTTGTTTCTGTTTTCCCCCTAGGGAGTTTTCCTTTCATCAATCCAATTGCCACAATATGTTCTAGTTTCTTCTCATCAAATAGCCAAAAAAATTGTCTGGCGTGTATGTATTCGATTTATAATTGATTGTGTGTGAACTTCTTTTCATCAAGGCAGAAACACAATTCAAGCAGTGAAATGCATTTGTTTATTTTCATCCTTTTGGAAAAATAGGGCTAAGAGATTATTATGGTTTAATTCTAAAGTCATATAGCTAGTAAGTCTACTGTTAGGCCTCGAAGTAGAACTGGTTAGATGAGATCAGTCCCCTGTACTAGATAGCCCAAGCCAAGGGTTCAAACCCACATCTCTGTACTGTTGGATCAGAATTCCTATCTTCCCTCATCTACTTTGACACCTATGAATAGGAAAATTCACTGGTGCAATATGGTATCAAGAACCTGAAACATACATGCTGAGGAAGAACCTAATGTTTTTTTCAAGTCTAAATTTTGTTTCATTGTAGTTTAAACTTGGTCATCAATGATTATCAAAAAATTACAATCTCTAATGTGTATAACACTTGTTTAAAATGTATTAAATTGATTTGCTTTTATTTTTCTAATTACATAACAGCCTTGTTTTGATATATAATACTAACTGCATTTTATGTTTATTTTTCTTTTGATGTACACATTATATTTTATTCTCACACCACAAATAACAAAAGTGTGTTATCTATTCCTTGAACCACAGGCTCCACGGAAGCACCTGTTATTACCACTCCTGCTCCTCTAGTCAGTAAGTTGTTTTCTATATGATGTATTTTAGTTCAAAATAGTTCCCTTTTTATTTCTGTTCTCTTTCTTTTACAAGACCATTTTAATCACACAGTTATTTTTTATCAAATATTGTGAAAAAACTTCCTTTTTATCCATGACAGGAAAGGCATAAACCTTATGAAACAGACTGCAAAATTTAAAAAAAAAAATTGTTAGCATGGCACCCAGCTATATACTAAAAATGATTATTTGCAAGTAGTACAAATAAATATGAATGATAAGGATCCAAATTTTCTTTAGGATAATGTTACGAACAGAAACAAATTGTACTTAATTGAACAAGTTATAATTTGGAATTAAGCAGAGTAATGCCCAAAATATGAAAATAAAACTCTTCTGCTATACTAAACGCCATGGGAAGAATAAAAGCTGTATCAGATATGGAAGATTAAATATTTATTTGGAATTTTTATCAGAAGATTCCTGAAAAGAGTTTATAAATGTCATATTTGCTGTTTTCTTTCCTCAAACTCATTTAAAGTCAGTTTAGCCTCAAATTATCACTCCCTTGTTTTTGTTTTTCTCAGGCTGTGCTGATGCCAAAATTGACCTGGTGTTTGTGCTGGATGCCTCCACCAGTGTTACTGAGCCTAACTCTTGAACTCATGAAGGACTTTGTGAAAGATTTCCTCTATGAAGCTGACATTGATAGTGGCAATGTGAGGGTTGGTGTCATCATCTATAGCACACAAGACCATATAGAATTCCAGATGAACACTTATAAAACCAAAACTGATGTGTACAATGCTATTGATGAAATTCCTTACCGCTACGGCAGCACCAACACAGCAGATGCCCTGAAGACTATGAGAGAAGAGGTGTTTACAAGACGTAATGGAGATCGTCCTGGTGTAGAGAACATTTGTATTGTAGTGACAGACGGTGTGTCCAACATTAATGCTAGGAGGACCATCCCAGAGGCTGAGCAGGCTAGAGCAGTAGGAATCCACATCTATGCTATTGGTATTGGTCTGTCAGACACCAGGGAGTTGGATGGTATTGCTAGCAAGCCAGTGGATGAGAACAGATTTGCTGTGCAGGAATTCTCAGAGCTCAGAGATCTGAGACACAAGGTGTTTTCCTCACTGTGTAAGTATCATATTCACCAAATTAGATTCTCGCTTGGAAATGAAAAATTGCCCACCCTATTATGTTATATACAAAAAATAAAATCATTTGGTGATCAGAGCATCTCAAATACAAATTTTCGGTTTAACTTATTTATATTTTCATAGATTAGAGTGTTAATACTTTCTTACATATCATATTCTAAGTTTGCATTCAATAATGTACTGATTACTTTAGCTTTTCTTTCATTGCAAAAAAATATAATCATAATTTTCAAAGCTACTGGTCATTTTGCAAAATTCTTAAGATCATGTCATTGAAAATCCAGTACAAGTAAATTAATCTGTGCCCATAAACAAAATTATAGTTGTAGACTAATTTTGGATGGTTGTGAAATGATGCACTTGATCCTTATACTCGAGTGATGGGTAGCCTTTTAGGAGCTTTGCAATTGGCGCATTTAGCAGTAAAATGCAATTGTTTATTTGCAATCTTAAAAAAAATTCTATTAAGAGATTATGTTTTAATCCTACAGGCCACATAGCTAATTAGACTATAGCCTCAAAAAAGGACTGGTTAGATGAGGTCAATCCTCAGTACCAGATAGCCCAAGCTAAGGGGTTGGAACCCCAAATCTCCATGCTGTTGGATCAGAATTCTATCTTCTCAGCTCTCTGACACCTATGAATATGAAAATTCACTGTTAACATGGTATCAAGAACCTGAAACATACATGCAGAGGAAGAACCAATGTTGTTTTAAGTCAAAACTTTGTTTCATTTTAGTATAAAATGGGTAGTGAATGATAATGGAAATAACAAATCCTCAAACAATCAATCAGATGCCATGCTCTTTGGCATAGGCGATCATCACCTTTCACGCATCTCTATCCCTTGTCGCTTTCAGTGCATCTATCACTCAACCTACTTTGGGCCACTTTGTTAGTCCATCAAATATCGTTTTACGCTATTTTCCCTTGCTGTATTTACCTTCAATCATGTCAGATGTTACAAGATGTTCTAGTCCTATCTTGTCATCACATGGCCAAAAAAGATTGTTTGGAGTTTACATATTCTATTTATGGATGATCGTGTCGTGTTGGCTTCTTGTAATATGTTTTTTTTTATTTCTTTACAGTCCATGAAATTCGTGGCATTCTCCGTAGGAACCACATTTCTGTTGCCTGCAGTTTCTTTTGTAACTGTTCTTAAATTGTCTAGACCTTGTATCCATACATCAGAATGGGTTCACTTTAGCACTGCAGGGCTCTTCTTTGTGTGACTGTGTGAATCCAATAGAAGTTATTTGATAATATTCATTTCATTCACTAAAAACTCTTTTTTTTGCTTACGTTAATTCCCTTTGATAGAGATGTTGATCTGTGGAAACATATTGTTTCAGCTAATGATAGTCATTACTTCTGTCCTTTTGCTATTCAATTCTAATCATTTCTTTCTGCTTTCTTCCATAGGAAATGTAGAATAGCTGTTGCAAGTCTTTTTATTTATTTTCTGCCATTAATTCAGTGTTCAGCGTATCTCCTTAAGTTGGTTATGTTGTGCCCTCCTGCTTTAATTGCTGTGTATTCTTCTTTAGGTTTCGCATAATTTCACTGTAGAGAGAGAAAGATTTAAAAAAGGAAAGCACACATCCTTGTCTGATAAAATGCTTAATTTTCTTAAATGAGCTGATTTCCACATTAACACTGATACAGACATGAAACCTGTTTATGTTGTCTTATGAAGTTAATTGTATTTTTCAAAATACATGACAGCCTTGTTTCTTAATGAAACATAACATAAGTATGTTATCTATTCCTTAAACTACAGGCTCCACAGAAGCTACCTGTTGTTTACCACTCCTGCTCCTGTAGTCAGTAAGTTGTTTTCTATAGAAGATGGCTTTGAATGTAAAAAATAGTTCCCTTTGTTTTGTTTTTTTTTGCTTTTTCTGAATAAGAGAATTTTAATTTCACAATTATTTTATATAAAAATTTTTGCGAACTTCCTTTTAACTATGATGGCAAAGGAGTAAATCTAATGAGAAGATGGTAAGTTTGATAACCTGTTTGCGTGTTATCCAGCTATATGCCAATAAAACATTTAAATTAATAATACAAACGGATGTACATGTAAGGAATCAAAACTTTCTTTCGGACAGTTTAACAGAAAAAAATCACACTTAGCTTAACAATTCATAGATATAATTGGAATGTTACAAAGCAGAGTAAAATCCAAAAAAAGAAAGTAAAAAAATCCCCTGCTATATATGAGAAGAAATAGAAATTGTTGCTGATATGAACTTTATTTATTTGTTGGGAATTTTTATCAGAAGATGTCTCCCAAAAAGAATACATATATGTCATATTTGCTTTTGATTTTAACTTGTTTGAACTGTTCAGCCTCCAATTTATGCTTCCCTTGTTCCTGTTTACCTCAGGCTGTGCTGATGCCAGAATCGACCTGGTGTTTGTGTTGGACGCCTCCACCAGTGTGACTGAGCCCAACTTTGAACTCATGAAGGACTTTGTGAAAGATTTCCTCTATGAAGCTGACATTGATAGTGGCAATGTGAGGGTTGGTGTCATCATCTACAGCACAAAGGACCATATAGAGTTCCAGATGAACACTTATAACACCAAAGCTGATGTGTACAACGCCATTGATGAAATTCCTTATCGCTACGGCAGCACCAACACAGCAGATGCCTTGAAGACCATGAGGACAGAGATGTTTACAAGACGTAATGGAGATCGTCCTGGTGTAGAGAACATTTGTATTGTTGTGACAGACGGTGTGTCCAATATTAATGCCAGGAGGACTATCCCAGAGGCAGAGCAAGCTAGAGCAGAAGGAATCCACATCTATGCCATTGGTATTGGTCTGTCAGACACCAGGGAGTTGGATGGTATTGCTAGCAAGCCAGTGGATGAGAACAGATTTGCTGTGCAGGAATTCTCAGAGCTTAGAGATCTCAGACAAAAGGTTTTCTCTGCCTTATGTAAGTATTATATCTACATGAGGAAATATCTGGCAGACACTTTGAAAATCGTTTTTTTTTTGTAGTTTTAACATGTGACTCATTGTCTTATAAGAGCAATCTAATAAATTATTTTTCAATGAGAAAAATGTATATTTTCCACAATTCGAAATTTTGTGCCTGCTTCCAAATCAAAATGCATCTTGTTTTTTACTTTTCTTTGAATGCATACAATAAAATGTGACAATTTGATGCTTTAAAAAAATGGCTATTCTTCTAAATTGCTTTTAACATACTATACAGCTTTAATAAAGCTAACAAAAGATGAAGAAGCTTTGCTTGCAGAAATGACTTAGAATAAAAGAATATTTTGAGGCTTACAGGATTAATGTCCTAATCCTGTACTCTCATAAGTTGATTAGCCCTCTAATGCTGCAACGGTTGTTCTCAGTTACACATGAAACCAAAGAGTATATGCTTATATAATCAATGGGTTTATGATTTTATGTTTTAATTGTTCTTAAAACTATGTGGTGAATTATTCTGGAAAACATCCTCTAGTACATGTGCAATTTGTTTTAAATGCCTAATTGAATTTTTTTCTTGTTTAAGTTGTAATACATAGCTGTATTCTTTTAATGAAGAATAGTTTATTATGTGTGGTTTGGTTTTTTTCTTGCATGTACCACAATTTTTTTCGCACACCAATGAAATTAAATGTGCAATTAATTCCTTGAAACACAGGCTCCACGGAAGCACCTGTAATTACCACACCTGCTCCTGTAGTCAGTAAGTCATTTTCTACAAAAAAAAAAAAAAAAAAAAAGGGCTGGGAGAGCAAAATATTTCTTCCTTTCTTTGTAAAACTTTTTAAATTAGGGTATTCATAATTAATCTTTGACCGAGGGTTATATATTAAAAATAAAATTGCATTTTATATTTTTAATGTGCACCTTACACTGATGAAGCATCTAAAATAATCAAAATGAACACACCAAAGAGAATTCTTTCTCCAAGTAACTGATGAACATACCTGAATTCCTCTTTACTTCACCTTTCACTTTGTCGAAAAAAGTGTAAAAAAAGAAAATTTGAAGACAAAAATCACCAGCGGAGGAATAAATTTGGCTGACATTAAAACAAAAATTTGTGTTTAGACTTTTCTTTATTAATTTTTTAAGTAATAAAAAGTATGTTCTATGTAAAAATGTCCAATTTCTTTCTCTTTAATATTCATTCAAACAGTTGATCATGAAATTATTCATACCTTGTATCTATTTTTCTCAGGTTGTGCTGATGCCAGAATTGACCTGGTGTTTGTGCTTGATGCCTCCACCAGTGTGACTGAGCCCAACTTTGAACTCATGAAGGACTTTGTGAAAGATTTCCTCTATGAAGCTGACATTGATAGTGGCAATGTGAGGGTTGGTGTCATCATCTACAGCACTCAAGACCATATAGAATTCCAGATGAACACTTATAAAACCAAAGCTGATGTGTACAATGCTATTGATGAAATTCCTTATCGCTACGGCAGCACCAACACAGCAGATGCCCTGAAGACCATGAGAGAAGAAATGTTTACAAGGGGTAATGGAGATCGTCCTGGTGTAGAGAACATTTGTATTGTAGTGACAGACGGTGTGTCCAACATTAATGCCAGGAGGACTATCCCAGAGGCCGAGCAAGCTAGAGCAGAAGGAATCCACATCTATGCCATTGGTATTGGTCTGTCAGACACCAGGGAGTTGGATGGTATTGCTAG
Source organism: Elysia crispata (assembly GCA_033675545.1). Lineage (NCBI taxonomy): Eukaryota > Metazoa > Mollusca > Gastropoda > Plakobranchidae > Elysia > Elysia crispata. The sequence continues at coordinate 11,278 of JAWDGP010002414.1, read as the reverse complement.
CAAGCCAGTGGATGAGAACAGGTTTGCTGTGCAGGAATTCTCAGAGCTCAGAGACCTGAGACACAAGGTCTTCTCTTCTCTGTGTAAGTGTCATTTTAAATATATATATATGGAAATGAATTACTCCAAATTCATACACTGCTTTTCAATAAAAGATGATAATTACTTTATTTGATGAATTGTGAAGAGTCATGAAATTAATTGTTTTAAATTAATTAATCATTCCTGCCTATTTATCAATTATGAAAGCAAACAAAGGGCAATGGTAAACAGCCTACAATCAAGGAATGATTTTAGTTTTTACTCAATAAAGAGTTCAAATCAGGTTTTTTTGTTTAAATGTGAACAGAAAATTAATTAAAAAAAAAAATTTTAAAATTCATCATCAGGACAACTTTATTGGTTAAAAGAATAAGGCCAGTTTAATTTCCCAATGTCTTAAATTATGTAGCATTATCCAAAAGCGTAGGTTTAGATTGACGTATATTTTTTTTTATTTCTGCCATGAAGCACAAGTTTCAAAGATTCCCTAGGAAGAAATAGTACACATCTCTCCTGTTTAAATGAATATCTCATTTTTTGTGTGTCTTTGAATTTCCAAGTTTCAATATGAAATGTATTCACATATTATTTATTGTTAAAATAATCAACTTTTCTTGAACTACAGGCTCTACAGAAGCACCTGTCATTACCACACCTGCCCCTGTTGTCAGTAAGTAATTTTCTCTATTATGAGCATCGAAAACATCGTTTTATTTTATAGATAAAAATCTCTTGCACATTTAAATCATATGTCATAGACCTATCTTTTGTTTATGTAAAAACAACTTAGGGTGTATTAAGATAACAATTTGAAAAATGTGCGTTTACCCTAAAAATGTCATTATCTAGATATTACAGCAATATTACATGTAACTTACTGATATCCTGCATGTTTGATACGTTTATTAGTCCAACCTCAAATAACAAATCTCACATAATATGCATCCCAAAGGTTGTGCTGATGCCAAAATTGACCTGGTATTTGTGCTGGATGCCTCCACCAGTGTGACTGAGCCCAACTTTGAACTCATGAAGGACTTTGTGAAAGATTTCCTCTATGAAGCTGACATTGATAGTGGCAATGTGAGGGTTGGTGTCATCATCTACAGCACACAAGACCATATAGAGTTCCAGATGAACACTTACAACACCAAAGCTGATGTGTACAATGCTATTGATGAAATTCCTTATCGCTATGGCAGCACCAACACAGCAGATGCCCTGAAGACCATGAGATCAGAGATGTTTACAAGACGTAATGGAGATCGTCCTGATGTAGAGAACATTTGTATTGTAGTGACAGACGGTGTGTCCAATATTAATGCCAGGAGGACTATCCCAGAGGCTGAGCAAGCTAGAGCAGAAGGAATCCACATCTATGCTATTGGTATTGGTCTGTCAGACACCAGGGAGTTGGATGGTATTGCTAGCAAGCCAGTGGATGAGAATAGATTTGCAGTGCAGGAATTCTCAGAGCTTAGAGATCTCAGACAAAAGGTTTTCTCTTCTTTGTGTAAGTTTCCAGTGTACATAAGGAAATGTTGAATGTTGACATTTAAAATAGAAAATTGCAACCTTTTTTAGTACTAGTTTAAAGGTATGATTTGTATTCTTATTGGGGCATATTAAGATACTTTGTTTAATTACAATTAGTTACTTTTTCCACAGTCTAAGAGAATTCATATTTTCTGTATATCATATTGAAGCTAGGGCTTTGAAATTTTTTTGTCAAGTTGCAGTCATTCGTTCCACATACACAACAAAATGTTTCAATAATGAAAATTTAAGGGCCATACCACAAAACTGTTCTACTCATATAGCTTATAGATATTGAATAAGTCCTGCATGCATAGATTATTCAGCGCAGCTGCTTTTTAGGCCTCAGGGGTTTGTTTTCGGATCTTCTGCCTTCAACAGGTGTTTTACCATCTATGGGTTAGATTTACCAACAGTTGCATTAGGCAGGGAGAAGCAACTGCTTTTTTTTCAGCCTCAAGTACAGTGTTTTTAGTCTAAGAGGCTGTTGGGCTTCTATCAACTCAAGAAAGAATTGGTTAAAAAGATAAAACTAAAACACCAGAAAGCTGAAGCAGAATTTTGAACCCTGGCCTCTAGTGTCAGCACAGAGCTATACAGACTGATCTATTTGACACCCAAAGATAATCATAAAATTGAAAAAATCACTGTTATCATACTATTCTGAACATAAAGATTACATTCTAGTTGGATTATAAGCTTTGTAGGTCCAGATTTCATGTTTGATTTAAGTAAGACGTAGTAAATAGTTATGGAAATAATACAAGTGCATATGATACTTGTTTAAAGTGACTCACTTAATTGTTTTTTTTCTAGATCCATAAACCTGTTCTTTAATTAAAAAAAAAAATCTGAGCATTTTTTTAAAACTAAACCATAGATTCTTTTTACTCATTTGTTAACAGAAATGTGGTATCTATTCTTTAAACTACAGGCTCAACGGAAGCACCTGTTATAACTACACCAGCTCCTGTAGTCAGTAAGTTATTTTCTACTCCAAAAAACAAAAAAAAAAAGCTTGGAAAGCCAAATTTATTTCTTTGCTTGGAAGTCTTCTAAAAAACTGAAATCATTTTAGTCAAATGTTTAATAATCTATCTTTGTCCATGATGGCAGATGTATAAATATTATCAATTTTAATTGATGATCTGCAATTTACTTTGCTAACTGCTAATAGAAAATCTAACATAGAAGAAAAAACTTATATAAAACAAGTCTTTTTTATCGTATAGAGGAAGATAAGCAAAGCAAAGTCACACTTTACTCTGACATTAATAGTTCAAATGGAATGTGAGAAAAAAATGTTAAATTTTGTTTTTTAATTTTTTTCTTGAGTTGTACTACCTTCAAAGGAATAAAATTAATACCGATTTGAAAAGAAAATGTGTCTGTTTTCATTAGATTTTCCTACAATGTGTACTATAAGTAGATGTCATACATTTTTCTATTTCAAACAATTTACTCCTTGTATCTGTTTTCATTTCCTCAGGTTGTGCTGATGCCAGAATCGACCTGGTGTTTGTGTTGGACGCCTCCACCAGTGTGACTGAGCCCAACTTTGAACTCATGAAGGACTTTGTGAAAGATTTCCTCTATGAAGCTGACATTGATAGTGGCAATGTGAGGGTCGGTGTCATCATCTACAGCACTCAAGACCATATAGAGTTCCAGATGAACACTTATAACACCAAAGCTGATGTGTACAATGCCATTGATGAAATTCCTTACCGCTACGGCAGCACCAACACAGCAGATGCCCTGAAGACCATGAGAGAAGAAATGTTTACAAGGGGTAATGGAGATCGTCCTGGTGTAGAGAACATTTGTATTGTAGTGACAGACGGTGTGTCCAATATTAATGCCAGGAGGACTATCCCAGAGGCCGAGCAAGCTAGAGCAGAAGGAATCCACATCTATGCCATTGGTATTGGTCTGTCAGACACCAGGGAGTTGGATGGTATTGCTAGCAAGCCAGTGGATGAGAACAGGTTTGCTGTGCAGGAATTCTCAGAGCTCAGAGACCTGAGACACAAGGTCTTCTCTTCTCTGTGTAAGTGTCATTTTAAATATATATATATGGAAATGAATTACTCCAAATTCATACACTGCTTTTCAATAAAAGATGATAATTACTTTATTTGATGAATTATGAAGAGACATGAAATTAATTGTTTTAAATTAATTAATCATTCCTGCCTATTTATCAATTATGAAAGCAAACAATGGGCAATGGTAAACAGCCTACAATCAAGGAATGATTTTAGTTTTTACTCAATAAAGAGTTCAAATCAGGTTTTTTTGTTTAAATGTGAACAGAAAATTAATTAAAAAAAAAAATTTTAAAATTCATCATCAGGACAACTTTATTGGTTAAAAGAATAAGGCCAGTTTAATTTCCCAATGTCTTAAATTATGTAGCATTATCCAAAAGCGTAGGTTTAGATTGACGTATATTTTTTTTTATTTCTACCATGAAGCACAAGTTTCAAAGATTCCCTAGGAAGAAATAGTACACATCTCTCCTGTTTAAATGAATATCTCATTTTTTGTGTGTCTTTGAATTTCCAAGTTTCAATATGAAATGTATTCACATATTATTTATTGTTAAAATAATCAACTTTTCTTGAACTACAGGCTCTACAGAAGCACCTGTCATTACCACACCTGCCCCTGTTGTCAGTAAGTAATTTTCTCTATTATGAGCATCGAAAACATCGTTTTATTTTATAGATAAAAATCTCTTGCACATTTAAATCATATGTCATAGACCTATCTTTTGTTTATGTAAAAACAACTTAGGGTGTATTAAGATAACAATTTGAAAAATGTGCGTTTACCCTAAAAATGTCATTATCTAGATATTACAGCAATATTACATGTAACTTACTGATATCCTGCATGTTTGATACGTTTATTAGTCCAACCTCAAATAACAAATCTCACATAATATGCATCCCAAAGGTTGTGCTGATGCCAAAATTGACCTGGTATTTGTGCTGGATGCCTCCACCAGTGTGACTGAGCCCAACTTTGAACTCATGAAGGACTTTGTGAAAGATTTCCTCTATGAAGCTGACATTGATAGTGGCAATGTGAGGGTTGGTGTCATCATCTACAGCACACAAGACCATATAGAGTTCCAGATGAACACTTACAACACCAAAGCTGATGTGTACAATGCTATTGATGAAATTCCTTATCGCTATGGCAGCACCAACACAGCAGATGCCCTGAAGACCATGAGGACAGAGATGTTTACAAGACGTAATGGAGATCGTCCTGGTGTAGAGAACATTTGTATTGTTGTGACAGACGGTGTGTCCAATATTAATGCCAGGAGGACTATCCCAGAGGCAGAGCAAGCTAGAGCAGAAGGAATCCACATCTATGCTATTGGTATTGGTCTGTCAGACACCAGGGAGTTGGATGGTATTGCTAGCAAGCCAGTGGATGAGAACAGATTTGCTGTGCAGGAATTCTCAGAGCTTAGAGATCTCAGACAAAAGGTTTTCTCTGCCTTATGTAAGTATTATATCTACATGAGGAAATATCTGGCAGACACTTTGAAAATCGGTTTTTTTTGTAGTTTTAACATGTGACTCATGTTCTTATAAGAGCAATCTAGTAAATTATTTTTCAATGAGAAAAATGTATATTTTCCACAATTCTAAATTTTGTGCCTGCTTCCAAATCAAAATGCATCTTGTTTTTTTCTCTTCTTTGAATGCATACAATAAAATGTGACAATTTGATGCTTTAAAAAAATGGCTATTCTCCTAAATTGCTTTTAACATACTATACAGCTTTAATAAAGCTAACAAAAGATGAAGAAGCTTTGCTTGCAGAAATGACTTAGAATAAAAGAATATTTTGAGGCTTACAGGATTAATGTCCTAATCCTGTACTCTCATAAGTTGATTAGCCCTCTAATGCTGCAACGGTTGTTCTCAGTTACACATGAAACCAAAGAGTATATGCTTATATAATCAATGGGTTTATGATTTTATGTTTTAATTGTTCTTAAAACTATGTGGTGAATTATTCTGGAAAACATCCTCTAGACATGTGCAATTTGTTTTAAATGCCTAATTGAATTTTTTTCTTGTTTAAGTTGTAATACATAGCTGTATTCTTTTAATGAAGAATAGTTTATTATGTGTGGTTTGGTTTTTTTCTTGCATGTACCACAATTTTTTTCGCACACCAATGAAATTAAATGTGCAATTAATTCCTTGAAACACAGGCTCCACGGAAGCACCTGTAATTACCACACCTGCTCCTGTAGTCAGTAAGTCATTTTCTACAAAAAAAAAAAAAAAAAAAAAAAAAGGGCTGGGAGAGCAAAATATTTCTTCCTTTCTTTGTAAAACTTTTTAAATTAGGGTATTCATAATTAATCTTTGACCGAGGGTTAAATATTAAAAATAAAATTGCATTTTATATTATTAATGTGCACCTTACACTGATGAAGCATCTAAAATAATCAAAATGAACACACCAAAGAGAATTCTTTCTCCAAGTAACTGATGAACATACCTGAATTCCACTTTACTTCACCATTCACTTTGTCGAAAAAAAGTGTAAAAAAAGAAAATTTGAAGACAAAAATCACCAGCTGAGGAATAAATTTGGCTGACATTAAAACAAAAATTTGTGTTTAGACTTTTCTTTATTAATTTTTTAAGTAATAAAAAGTATGTTCTATGTAAAAATGTCCAATTTCTTTCTCTTTAATATTCATTCAAACAGTTGATCATGAAATTATTCATACCTTGTATCTATTTTTCTCAGGTTGTGCTGATGCCAGAATTGACCTGGTGTTTGTGCTTGATGCCTCCACCAGTGTGACTGAACCCAACTTTGAACTCATGAAGGACTTTGTGAAAGATTTCCTCTATGAAGCTGACATTGATAGTGGCAATGTGAGGGTTGGTGTCATCATCTACAGCACTCAAGACCATATAGAATTCCAGATGAACACTTATAAAACCAAAGCTGATGTGTACAATGCTATTGATGAAATTCCTTATCGCTACGGCAGCACCAACACAGCAGATGCCCTGAAGACCATGAGAGAAGAAATGTTTACAAGGGGTAATGGAGATCGTCCTGGTGTAGAGAACATTTGTATTGTAGTGACAGATGGTGTGTCCAACATTAATGCCAGGAGGACTATCCCAGAGGCCGAGCAAGCTAGAGCAGAAGGAATCCACATCTATGCCATTGGTATTGGTCTGTCAGACACCAGGGAGTTGGATGGTATTGCTAGCAAGCCAGTGGATGAGAACAGGTTTGCTGTGCAGGAATTCTCAGAGCTCAGAGATCTGAGACACAAAGTCTTCTCTTCTCTGTGTAAGTGACATATCTATGAGGCAATATTTAATGCTAACTTTTTCAACAAGGTGTTATAAATTGAAAAAGTATAAGCATGTAGAACCAACGGGTTTATAAGTCTATATTTTATTTACTTTTTTGTTTGAAAGCAGTGGTTAATTTTAATGGAACTGAAAACCTCTTGTACAAACACATTTTTCTTAAAGGAAGGCATTAACCTATTACTGGTATTTGAGGCTAGGAACAACCACCAGTTTATTAAATTCATGATGGCACATGCTGGGAGCGTCTGATTAGTAGACCCTCTTAACATTTGGCTTTTTTTTGAATTATTGATATACCAACCTTTTTAGAATTACCTTATTTGCTGTGAAACTGCTTTCTTTGCATTTGTTTACGTCCTGTTATTGTATTTGTTGCATTCGAAATTTGAGTAGAATTTTGCATCAAATATAATATTGATTTCTAGTTTTAGCTTTAGGCTTTTGTCAAGACCTGTTCATACTACTTTATATGCTAAATAATAACTTATGCACAAGCGTCATTCTAAAAAGGAATTTAATTCTCTTCACTTTGATGTATAATGTTTATGTGTTTCTGTTTGTTAATAATAGAGACAGTTTTTAACAGAGTGTATAAACATAATATATTAAGGAGAGAAAAAAACTATCGGAGACAAGAAAAAAGTTAATCAGTTTAAGAGTTAATTTTTTTATAGATACTTAACTGACTGTTTTCATGTATAAATTTGATGGTGTTAGTGTTTCATTTAAGATAAGCAACAATTTATTTTCATGCAGTGTAACACATGCATTATCTATTCCCTGAACTACAGGCTCGACAGAGGAACCTGCAATTACTACTCCAGCTCCTGTAGTCAGTAAGTTTTTTTCTACATAAAAAGGCTTGCGAGAGAGCCAAGTATTTTATTTCCTGCCATTTTCCAAGACTATATAAAAATAAGGATTTATTTTAGTCAAATATATACATTTTCTTTTGACTATAATAGCCAAAGCTTGGGTATTTTAAAACATTGTAATTTAATAATGTTCAGCCGTGGGACCTGCTGAAAACCAAACAAAAAAAAATTTAGAACTGTTGAAATAAATACACCGCAGGAAATCTTACATTTACAGAAGAAATTGATTTGTTCAAGAAAATGTTCATGTTACTTTCAATAATACAAGTGAAATGTAAAAAAAAAAGAAAGTAACTAAAATATTATTGATTTTAAATCTTGAGCAATATTACAAACCATTGCATAAATGAAAATTTTCCCGCGAAACAAGAACAAAATATTTTTTTAAGCTTTTATAAAAAGGTTTGCTGAAAAAAAAATGAAAAGCATAAAGTGATCGAATATTATTTTAATTAAATGAATTTAAATAGTTGAGTTTAAAACTATTCAGCCCATCTATTTCTTTTCCTCAGGTTGTGCTGATGCCAGAATCGACCTGGTGTTTGTGCTGGATGCCTCCACCAGTGTGACTGAGCCCAACTTTGAACTCATGAAGGACTTTGTGAAAGATTTCCTCTATGAAGCTGACATTGACAGTGGCAATGTGAGGGTTGGTGTCATCATCTACAGCACAAAAGACCATATTGAGTTCCAGATGAACACTTATAACACCAAAGCTGATGTGTACAATGCCATTGATGAAATTCCTTACCGCTACGGCAGCACCAATACAGCAGATGCCCTAAAGACCATGAGGACAGAGATGTTTACAAGACTTAATGGAGATCGTCCTGGTGTAGAGAACATTTGTATTGTAGTGACAGACGGTGTGTCCAATATTAATGCCAGGAGGACTATCCCAGAGGCAGAGCAAGCTAGAGCAGAAGGAATCCACATCTATGCTATTGGTATTGGTCTGTCAGACACCAGGGAGTTGGATGGTATTGCTAGCAAGCCAGTGGATGAGAACAGATTTGCTGTTCAGGAATTCTCAGAGCTCAGAGACCTGAGACACAAGGTTTTCTCTTCTCTGTGTAAGTGTCATATGTGCTTGAGAAATATTAAATGTTAACATTTAAAACTTAAATGTACATACATTTCTGAGAAATAAAATTTTTTTTTTTTTTATTATAAGAAGTTACATTTTCTACTGGTAAGTTATGGTGGCTACCTTGCCTCCATATTTCCTCTTATAATTGTTTTCTTTCCATGTATGCAATAAAATGTCACAGCAATATTGGTTTCTGATAACAGCCATTTTTACTAAATTACTTCAACTACAGACTGATAAGATAAGAGCAGATCCCACTGGCTTCTCGGGCTCTACTGAGGATCCTGTCTGACATACAAGAAAAGAATTAGTTAAATGAAAATACTCAGTTAACATGATATCATGAACCCAATGAGTATGTGTTTTTAGAATCGTTTGGTTTATAAGTGGAGATTTCATGTTTCATAAAAGTTAAAAATTCAGTGGTGCATGATTATCAAAATAGTAATCTCTAGTTCATATGCAATTTATTTTGTTGTTTTTTTTTGTTTTGTTTTGTTTTTGTTTGCTAGATATATAATGTTGTTTTTTTATATATATAAAATGATTTATCTATAATATTTATAGACAGATCTCAATTTTTTTCCATACACCAATTTACATATTGTAAAATTTTTTCCTCGAAACACAGGCTCAACAGAAGCACCTGTGATTACTACACCAGCTCCTGTAGTCAGTAAAGTAATTTTTGAAAGAAAAAGCTTTGGAGAGCCATTCATTTTTCCCTTTGTAAGAAAGATTAATTTATTATAGGCAATCATTTTGTTCCAATGTATATCATTCTTATCTCCATAATAGCAAAAGCTTGAATATTGTTGGGCAGATTGTAACTTTGGTGAATATTTAGCCTTGTGATCTCCTGAATGCTATAAATAGAAATGTGTAGTCACGCCACGAAATGAGATGTTTTATGGTAGAGAAGTTTTTGGGAAATGCAATTTTCCTATGGAAAGCTTGAAATTTCCGCTTTTTATACTGGTCTAATTTGAAATTTTTGCTTTCATATGTTTTCAGGAGTAAAAACACTCTAAATAGCCAAGATTTCAATCCTTCTTGATAAAAAATGGCATTTTCCCAAGTGGTTGTCTGCCACAAAATGTCACATTTTATAATGTTACTACACAAATAATTGCACAAGGGAAAAGTTCTCCTTTCTACCAGAGAGGAATGAAAAAAAAAACCTAAATCTCATTTTACTTTAACATTCAATGATATAAGTGTAGGGTAAAAAAGACAATATGAACATATTTTCTGTTTTAAGTATGAAGCCATATAACAAACCATGAAAAGACATAATTCATTACTGATATTGAAGCAAAATATGTGTTTTAACCTTTTATCAGGAGATGTTCCTGCGAGAAAAAAAAAATGTGTCATATTTCTTTTTATATCAATTCAAATGAATTATTGAGTCTTTAACCATTCCTTCTGTCTAACTGTTTTCCACAGGCTGTGCTGATGCCAGAATTGACCTGGTATTTGTGCTGGATGCCTCCACCAGTGTGACTGAGCCCAACTTTGAACTTATGAAGGACTTCGTGAAAGATTTCCTCTATGAAGCTGACATTGATAGTGGCAATGTGAGGGTTGGTGTTATCATCTACAGCACACAGGACCATATAGAGTTCCAGATGAACACTTATAACACCAAAGCTGATGTGTACAATGCTATTGATGAAATTCCTTACCGCTACGGTAGCACCAACACAGCAGATGCCCTGAAGACCATGAGGACAGATATGTTTACAAGACTTAATGGAGATCGTCGTGGTGTAGAGAACATTTGTATTGTAGTGACAGACGGTGTGTCCAACATTAATGCTAGGAGGACTATCCCAGAGGCTGAGCAAGCTAGAGCAGAAGGAATCCACATCTATGCTATTGGTATTGGTCTGTCAGACACCAGGGAGTTGGATGGTATTGCTAGCAAGCCAGTGGATGAGAACAGATTTGCTGTGCAGGAATTCTCAGAGCTTAGAGATCTGAGACACAAGGTTTTCTCTTCTCTGTGTAAGTAGAGAATAACCATGTACCTTCTTTTTGAATATTGGGTTTGATAATAATTTAGCTTTACAATAAACCTTACCAACTTTGTATCGGTACTTCATGGCAGTTACGTAAGTAAGACATGGAATATAAATTTCCCTCTTTTTTAACAAACTTTATAGACATTTGATAGTGCTTTTTTTAATAAGTAAAAAGCAAACATACTTTTCATTTCAGTAATGTTTGCAGTTACTACCTATTGTGAAATAATACTACCTGTTGTGAAATAGTTTTCAGGTATTTGAATTTTTTCCAGTTTGTCCCTAAGCAATGTTTCAATTAACTGTCTATTGAGGGGTCACATTATATAA
>JAWDGP010002412.1:15000-17235 GCA_033675545.1 Elysia crispata | reverse complement strand
TAGATGACGCGACTGTTACCCTAACTCTATTTACCGGTCGATCCCTGAAAGCAAATGACAGCGATTCCATGTAGCACTAGATGACGCGACTGTCACCCTAATTATATAGACCGGTCGATCCCTGAGAGCAACTGACTGCGATTTCATGTAGCACTAGATGACGTGACTGTCAACCTAACTCTATATACCGGTCGATCCCTGAGAGCAACTGACTACGGTTCCATGTAGCACTAGATGACGCAAATGTCACCCTAACTCTATATACCGGTCGATCCCTGAGAGCAACTGACTGCGGTTCCATGTAGCACTAGATGACGCGACTATCACCTTAACTCTATATACCGGTCGATCCCTGAGAGCTACTGACTACGATTCCATGTAGCACTAGATGACGCGACTGTCACCCTAACTCTATATACCGGTCGATCCCTGAAAGCAACTGACTACGATTCCATGTAGCAATAGATGACGCGACTGTCACCCTAACTCTATATACCGGTCGATCCCTGAGAGCAACTGACTGCGGTTCCATGTAGCACTAGATGACGCAAATGTCACCCTAACTCTATATACCGGTCGATCCCTGAGAGCAACTGACTGCGGTTCCATGTAGCACTAGATGACGCGACTATCACCTTAACTCTATATACCGGTCGATCCCTGAGAGCTACTGACTACGATTCCATGTAGCACTAGATGGCGCGACTATCACCCTATCTCTATATACCGGTCGATCCCTGACAGCAACTGACTGCGATTCCATGTAGTACTAGATGACGCGACTATCACCCTAACTATATATACCGGTCGATCCCTGAGAGCTACTGACTGCGATTCTATGTAGCAATAGATGACGCTACTGTCACCCTAACTCTATATACCGGACGATCCCTGACAGCTACTGACTACGATTCCATGTAGCACTAGATGGCGCGACTATCACCCTAACTCTATATACCGGTCGATCCCTGAGAGCTACTGACTGCGATTTCATGTAGCAATAGGTCGCGCGACTGTTTCCCTAACTATATATACCGGTCGATCCCTGAGAGCAACTGACAGCGATTCCATGTAGCACTAGATGATGCGACTGTCACCCTAACTATATAGACCGGTCGATCCCTGAGAGGTACTGACTGCGATTCCATGTAGCACTAGATGACGCTACTGTCACCCTAACTCTATATACCGGTCGATCCCTAAGAGCTACTGACTGCGATTCCATGTAGCACTAGATGACGCGACTGTCATCCTAACTCTATATACCGGCGATCCCTGAGAGCAACTGACTGCGATTCCTTGTAGCACTAGATGACGCGACTGTCACCCTAACTATAATAGGCCGGTCGATCCCTGAGAGCAACTGACTACGGTTCCATGTAGCACTAGATGACGCGACTGTCACCCTAACTATATAGGCCGGTCGATCCCTGAGAGCAACTGACTGTGATTCCATGTAGCACTAGATGACGCGACTGTCACCCCCAACTCTATATACCGGTCGATCCCTGAGAGCTACTTCCGTCGGAAAGTCATTTGGAAAGAAGCAAAAAATACTGGAAAATATTTAACGGCATTAACCGAGATAACCTATGTGCAGCATACCAAGCAACGAAATTGCAGCCATGCACTAGGCTCAAGTCAATAGCGATAGCGCCTTTCTTTGAATGATGTGGGCAAACTAAAAACTATAGCAGGTTTTAGGCAAGGGGAAAGCACATTCAGTAAACAACTCTTTACATATCCATTTTAGAAATACAGATGAGAAAGAAAAAGGAAGGGAACGTTACAAACAAGAACAATAGCCCATCGGTACGAAACTTTGTAATGAAGAGGCACAGGAAGAACAAAAATTAAATCGGATAAGTTTCAAAGTATACATACTTAATCAGCATATAAACCTTCCAAACATTCAAAATGTTTGAGATTCTTTCTTTGAAACTAAGCACAACATTGACAACACTCCCATTTCCAAAACTTTTATACAGGAATGACCGAATCAAATTTTAAAATTAAGAACTCAGACTCAAAGCAAGAAAAACACTAGCGAAACTAATGCGGGTGAAATACTAGAAATTGTTCACACAGCACAAACACACCAGCAATGCAAGTGCAATAAAGAAGGTTTATGTAAGCAGAATGATATTCAGCAAGCTAAGAAAATCATCTGTGATGAAGTCCAATTAAAGATAATGCTGAGAGAAAACGCATCCCACAGGCTGAAAAAAAATCACG
>JAWDGP010002412.1:0-12500 GCA_033675545.1 Elysia crispata | reverse complement strand
TGGCGCACGGCTTCATTTCACCACTTTTGCTGAACGGGTTTTGTTCAGCATGCGTTTGAACCTTTCTGAAGATGATACTTGCCTGCCTGCTTTTGAAATATCGCTCTATATTTTAGGCCTTAAATAGTGAAAAGGGCGTTGACCTAAAAATTTGCGTTCTGGTTTTAGTACATTTAGGACACTTTGGATGTCTTGCAGGTACAAACACTTTGAGACAGTCGGCCACATCTATTTAAGACATTTATCTATATCATAAAAAGCAACTTAGATCTCTTTCTCCGCTATCTGCTCCGAAACTTGTCAATGTAGAATGATGAAGTCCACTGAATTTTAATGTGTCAAGATTATATATCAGTGTCCCAAATGTTACAAAACAAAAAAAAAAAAAAAAAAAAAAAAATTAGAAAAGTTGTGCATTCAGGCTAGAAAATGCTCTTATGAGTCAAAAGGCTCTATGTGGATGAGCGGGTGGTCAAGTCGGTAGGGCGTTTGACTACCAATCCAGAGGTTTCGAGTTCGAATCACAGTGCGGGCCAACAGACTCGGCGACGAGGAGATCAATCGCAAACTACCTCACAATGTCGCATGCCAAGAAATTCAGGACTCTATTCTTGGTTTCCCTTTCGCTCGAAACGAGTACGGGACACTTTACTTTATTTTAAAGGTTCTATATATTTTTAAATTGGACTATGACCGGCTTTGGAGGAGATGTATACATTATCTGTTATTGCTGTAAAGTTTGCGTTCCTTTAATGTAGTTGTATGGCTATGGAGATTTACCTGATATTGTTGTAAAATTTGCTTTTCTATATCGTAGTACTCCTCCGCACCTGTTCATTGTTGTAAAGTTTTCTTTTCGTCAGTGTAGTTGAATGTCTATAGAGAATACAAGTCCCCGATTTTTGTGAAGTTTGCATTTTTTCAATGTAGTTGTCTTCCCCACCTGTTCGTTTGAACGAGCAATGATGATTGTATATCATATACATGCACTCTAGGTAAATCATGAGCTTGTTAAAAAACAGCCAATGTAAGTGAAGGAGAACAGAGGCAATGATGATTGTATATCATATACATGCACTCTTGGTAAATCATGAGCTTGTTAAAAAACAGCCAATGTAAGTGAAGGAGAACAGAGCCAATGTCATCGCGTTTCTTTGATTTTATGGTTAGCCATGCTGCAGGTTTCTGAACCAGTTGTCGATGGTTAATTAATAGCGTCTTGAGAGAGAGAGAGAGAGAGAGAGAGAGAGAGAGAGAGAGAGAGAGAGAGAGAGAGAGAGAGAGAGAGACAGACAGACAGACAGACAGACAGACAGACAGACAGACAGACAGACAGACAGACACAGACTCAGACACAGACACAGAGAGAGACAGAGACAGAGAGAGACAGAGACAAGAAGGGAAGAATTGTCCAAAGCCCATTATTCAGACACCTGAAGATCAATTATCTGGAAATAGTATTTCATTCCGCGCACAAAGCGTACCGCTTTATAGAAACTTCCTTGTTAAAGATAACGTTTGATATCTTACTATTTTTTCTAACGAAATAGGGTATGTCAATTGATACTTCTTGAAGTATTTCCTGCTATGTCACAATCGATCATGCTCTTCTTGTCAAGGACCTATCGGAACAGGATTATATGAACTTTGGGTCGTCCTTATGTTTTGAAAGATATCAACCAGTTAAAACTCCAATTCGGAAGCTAATATGTCGATCCCATTCGGCGTTCCACAGGGTTTTATCCTTGAACGAGTTTTTTTTTTTACTAGAGCCTCTGACCAACAACACTTGTCAAGATTTTATCTTCATGTTGATGATGCTCAGTTGTATGAGGCGTGAGGCTTTAGTTGCCACTACTTCTGATTGCATTTATGCTATAAAGCTGTGGAGGACCCGTAAAAGATGTTAACTCAACGATGACAAAAGATAAATTATCTTTATAGGAAATAAAGTTAAACTTATGTATCAAACAACCATCAACACTAAGGGCTAGAAGATAAATAACAGGAAAAAGATACAAAATCTCGGTGTTTCAACGATCATAATATGTCTATGTGTTTATATGTCACTGAACTTTGTAAGAATTTATATTTCCAGTTCAGGAAAAATCGTCAAGATACGAGATTGTATAGATTCATGAGACTGTAACCCAGTACCCTTGTAATATCTCTATTTCTATCCTAAACGATTATTTTAATACTTTACTATTATCTCTCTCTCTCTCTCTCTCTCTCTCTCTGTCTGTCTGTCTGTCTGTCTGTCTGTCTGTCTGTCTGTCTGTCTGTCTGTCTCTCTCTCTCTCTCTCTCTCTCTCTCTCTCTCTCTCTTCTCTTCTCTCTCTGTCTCTTTCTGTGTCTCTGTGTCGACCATCAACTGTTTTCATGGATTGCAGCAAGAACACTCGCATTATTTAATACATGCTCACAGAGGCAAGAACACAATTGTAATCGCTTCTGCAAGAAATTTTGTAAAGCGTTGGGACAAATTAGGGTCTTCTTTAATGCCCTTCAAAACCTGATTCCTCATTAAAAAAGTCTCAGTTGTGAAGCGTTTCAACAGCTAACATCATACTTGCTTGCTGCTCACGTCGTGTTCAAGACGAGACGAGCCAGTTTTTTTTTTTCGGGCCGATCCACAAAGAGTTATCGGGCGGAACATTACAATCAATTTAGAGGATAAAGAACAGACATGTTTACACAGTAATTTAAAATCATAGACAACGTTATAAAGAAAGAGGGAGAGCCAGTGTGTGTGTGTGTGTGAGAGAGAGAGAGAGAGAGAGAGAGAGAGAGAGAGAGAGAGAGAAAAGGGGCGGGGTGGGGGGAAGACGGAGAAAAAGACCAAACATACATAAAAACAAGCTTACCAGGATATAGGGAGACGAAATAAATACATGTAGACAAACAGGCAAGCAGAGAAAGGTAGAGTGAGAGAGAGAGAGAGAGAGAGAGAGAGAGAGAGAGAGAGAGAGAGAGAGAGAGAGAGAGAGAGAGAGAGAGAGAGAGAGAAAAGGGGCGGGGTGGGGGGAAGACGGAGAAAAAGACCAAACATACATAAAAACAAGCTTACCAGGATATAGAGAGACGAAGGAAATGCAAGTAGACAAACAGGCAAGCAGAGAAAGGTAGAGTGAGAGAGAGAGAGAGAGAGAGAGAGAGAGAGAGAGAGAGAGAGAGAGAGAGAGAGAGAGAGAGAGAGAGAGAGAGACAGAGACAGAGACAGAGGCAGACAGACAGACAGACAGAGATAGAGAGAGAGAAAGAGAGAAAGAGAGAGAGAGAGAGAGAGAGAGAGAGAGAGAGAGAGAGAGAGAGAGAGAGAGAGAGAGAGAGAGAGAGAGAGAAATCGATTGTGTGGAAAAGTCGAGAAAATGTAGAGGGAGGACAAGGGTGGGGGGGGGGGGGGGTTAGTTTAAAAATAGGAACAAATTTTTCAGTGGCCCGCATCTCTAGTAGAGGGATAAGACGGGCGTAGAGGAGTAAGAGAGAAAGAAAGAAAAAAAAAGGCGGGAAAGCCCGAAACAATGTCGTCTGTATTGGCGATGAGATAATATGAGGTCGTGTTTCCACCCGACTGAACTGGTGTGACCAGTAGCATCCAGAGTCCTCCAGAGAGCGGAGATTGGGGCGGCGGCGCAAGGAGAAGCGCCCTCTGTGTGTGGTCACATCTCGTTGGGATTGTCTGACCGGGCTGGAAAGGAGGCTCACTGATTGGTGGACAGGCCTTAGTTTGCGTTCAGATATAACCTTATTAAAACTAATGGAATGTTAAACGTTAAATAACCTTACTAAAATTCACGGTTTGTTGAAAATTGGAAGCAATTGGAACCAGCCAATGAAATCGCTTCAAGAATCCAAGGCACTTGGCCTTGTCATTTTGTTGTACATCTTGCGTGTGAAAGAAATGGGCTATAAATGCCTAGATACCGATTAAAGTGTAGTTTTAAAATGCTTAGCCGACGGATATAGATAAAATACATCATATAAGACCCTAACCTCGTCGATAATTGACGTACTTTTTCAAATATCGGTCTAGATCTAATCGAATCGAGACAGGCCCTATACAAAACCATGTATAGCTGCAGTGACACACCTACGGTTCTCAAATTACGCCGATCGGTACCTCTTTTGTTAGGGTTGCGCTGGGTTTTTTTGTTCCTCTCTCTCTCTCTCTCTCTCTCTCTCTCTCTCTCTCTCTATATATATATATATATATATATATATATATATATATATATATATATCTGTCTCTCTCTCTCTCTCTATAAATATATATATATCTCACTGTCTCTCTCTGTCTCTCTCTCTCTCTCTCTCTCTCTCTCTCTCTCTCTCTCTCTCTCTCTCTCTCTCTCGTGTTCTGACTTGTATTTCGTTTGCTCTTTCACTTTTCATCGCGCTATCTCTCTCTTATTTTTATCGCTCTATCTATCCATCCATCCATCCATCCATCCATCCTTCCAGCCATCCATCCATCCATCCATCCATCCATCGCACCCACCCATCCATCCATCCATCCATCCCACCCACCCATCCACCCATCCATCCATCCATCTGAAATATACATTGGAAGAGCTGGGCTGAGACGGGACAAGTGATTTGTTTGGGGAGGGGCAGTGCGCAGAATGCTTCAAGGTTCAGTGCAATGGCTAGGGGCGTGACCTGCTTGATATGGGGGATTGATAAGGCTGCAGCGCGTGTTTGGTATTAGACACCAGAGCTGGTTAGCATCTGTAGAGAATTTATAAAGTTGGGAATTTTTTTTTTTACTTGAGAAGGCGAGATGTAAATGAATAGAACTTACGGACGTGAAAAACTTATGTGTGTATATAGACAGCAGTGTAGGTGTTAGCTTATTCATTACTCTTTCATTCTGTGTATGATTCTCCCACTCCCTCTATCTATCTATCTATCTATCTATCTATCTATCTATCTATCTATCTATCTATCTATGTGTCTGTAATCTCACTTCTGTACCCCATTTTGTCCTATTAGTTACAGTCAAACACTTATATTCTCTGTCTCTGTCTGTCTGTCTGTCTGTCTGTCTGTCTGTCTGTCTCTCTCTCTCTCTCTCTCTCTCTCTCTCTCTCTCTCTCTCTCTCTCTCTCTTTGTCCACCCCCCTCCCCCCTTTCTAATGTTTTCCAGTATTGTAAGTGGTCTACCTGTTGAGGCCCAGTGTGAGCACCGTACTGACTTAGGAGCAGATTCCTTGAGCCGTTACGCTATATGGCGCGGCTGCTTGCCTGTGATCTGCGCACGGCCGGCACTGCGCACCATCTCCTCCCCTCCCCTAGAGCTGACGGTGATGCTACTTGTTGGCATCCCTTTTGTCTTCTTAACGTTTACTATTTCGGCTTAAATAGTTAAAATTTGTGCGATCGAGGAATGAAAAAAAAATTGAAATAAAATAACCTCCAAAGCGTATGACTACAAATTTACATAATTCTACTCCGGCGTGTAATTGCCGTCACCCTGGACTAAACTGTTATGTTATTGATTTTCTAGAAAATGCTTTAAATTGATGAAAACTGTTGTGTAACCGTACGACAACAAGTGTTAAAAGGTCTTTACAAGAAGCTAACAAAAGCAAAATCAGATTTCAAATGGCCAAAATAGCTCCAAATGAAAGCCGGTGCACTGAGCTTTCCAACGCATATCCTGAAGCCAGTGTTTGATAATTTTTTCATTGTTTAATTTCGATGTAAAGGTGGACATTCTAAAAAATGGGCCTCACTTTGGGCAACTTCTTGAGCAGTCCGAGCACCCGGAAGCGTGCTTTTCTCAGACGTCCGCAGCGGCACTATAAAAGGAAGATGCGTTCTCACTCAGCCTCTTACCCATCACCGCTTGCACACCAGATTGAGGGGAGACCGTGCTTTTCTCAGACGTCCGCAGCGGCACTATAACAGGAAGATGCGTTCTCACTCAGCCTCTTACCCATCACCGCTTGCACACTAGATTGAGGGGAGACCGTGCTTTTCTCAGACGTCCGCAGCGGCACTATAAAAGGAAGATGCATTCTCACTCAGCCTCTTACCCATCACCGCTTGCACACCAGATTGAAAGGAGACCCTGAATTCGTAAGTTGTTATATCCCTAAGAAGTAGCCCTTTTTTTTGCTTATATTTTTAATGTATCATTACACTGAGCTAGTCTAGATTGTAGGTTTTTCTAATTAACATTTTTTAATGTATGGCGTCATAACAATAGTTTAATGTGAGTGTACTGTTCTGTAGAACCGAGAGAAATATAAATTCCATCCCCTACTTCCATCCACTGTCTTTGCTGTAGCTTGGGCAAGGCCGGATAAATTACCCTGATCTATTGTGTTCGTTGATACTCTTTCGCTGTACAAGTTGACACGGTGGGATTTTAGTTATTTTCCCAGACGGTTCAGTGAACTTAAAGTGATAGCGATAAAAAATTAAAATAAGTATGCCCTTGATGCTGCAGTAAGAGTAAGAGCGAATCAAGTATTACCATTCGATTAGTTAGCGAAGTGCCGGAGCGGCGCCTAGACGGCGCATCTATTATAATATAGGAATCTTCATAGAATTCATTCCTTTCAACCATCACTCCCTCCAACCCCCGCCAAAAAGAGAGAAGATAGGTGCCAATGCTTGCCCGTAATTACACCAGGTAGAACATTGTTCTCCTGGACCCCCTCGAGCGATCCAGCCCTCACCCAGCCACCGCCCCACCACCTACCTCCCCCTCCTCTCCCTACCCTAACCCTCGCCGTTGTGTAATGCGTACGCCACTGGCCTGGTTTACATTGCATTGGTGTTTTTAAGAATCAGTCCACATAGGTGGCTGAAGCATCCTTGTCATGTTAAATCCCAGTATCTACGCCTGTACTTCGTGAAGTTCTAAGCACTGTGAAGAAAGTAATAGGACCTAACAGTGCAATAGTCCAGTATCAATTTCTGCGATTATTAAAAGTCGCGATCCCTCGCTTAGAGTGATAGTGGGTTTTACATTGGCACGGCGTGTTGATTTCAGAGCACTGTTATTGTTTACAATTCTAGTTTCTCTTTGAAGCACAGCACAGAATTCACTATCGCCAACGCATAGATGTCGGTCTATTCAGCTGTTTATGCCCTCCACAAGGTAGGTAGATGAAATAGGCCTCACAAATTTTATTTTCTGTGTAAAATTTCCTCAGATTATGTCTAAACAAAGCTCAGCCGATGTGGAACCGCAGTTGCGGAGATGGAACAAGTTCCTGAAGCTCTCAGCAACTCCGGAGGCCAACCGGGTGGCGAGGAATAATGAAAATCGGGTGCTTCGAGCTCGGGAGCCGAGTGTGGTAAGCAGTAGCTCAACTACATTTTTTATTTAAGAGATAGAGAAAACATTTGTATAACAAACCTCTCAATTGCCAAGTTAATGAGAAGAAATTGTTATATCAGTTATACACATATTCTTTTCTGTTATTCTCTTCTACACATACAGATGTATCAAACTGAAATTTTGCTCCCGCAGGTTCGTAAAGAAGCCATTACTCGGCTCCCCACAGGCCTCAGGACAAACCACACAGCCATCCTCGGGGCTGTAACCACCCTGGAGTTTGGTCTTTATCATGGCCAGACCTTCCGGTGGGCATTGGAAAATGCCCAGTAGTCTATTAGAATTGTGATACTGAAGAATTTTGCTGCGGTCATCTAATTTCTTCTTCTTGTTTTTCTCAAACTTCTGTGATCTTCTGTACAAGTCTGCCAAACATGTCAGATGATAATTTGCATCTATAGCAATCATGTCGCCGGAAGAGAGTTTTCGAATTAAGTCTTTATCACAAAGAGTTTCAGCACTGGCTCGAACTTTGTTGTCAATACCAAGTGTTGCAGCTTTGTACTTAATTTTCTTGCCCCCAGGTTGATCACAAATGATGCACAATTCTTCGGACATTGAATCATCTGCCGTTGGGCCATCATCACAATTTTGACTTGTTGAGGTAAAGCTGCTGTTTCCATCACAAGGAAGGCTCATTCTTTTTGTTTTTCTGGGACTTGTATGAATGGCTTTGTCTGCCTTCTTTTTAGCTCTTTTCACTTTCTGATTGTCAATTTTGTTTCTACAACTTTTGTGCCATACTGCCCCATTCCTTTCCAATGAATTCACATGCGCTTGCTCTAACCCATCTTCACCAACTTCAAAAACTTGAAAGTCAATGTCAAATGGATATTCATTGAGTTGCTTTAGTTGAATGATGTGGCTTTTTGTGGCTTTTTGTTGGATCCCGCAAGTCACCAGTGTCATCTGATTGACAAAAGAAGCACTTTGAAAAGTCTATAGTTGTCATTTTGTTTCTGTTGATATTTGCTTGTGAATAACCACCACCATTTTGTTCTTCATGCCTTGATTGTTATCTGAAATAAATTAAAAAAAAAAAAGTTATAGCGTTCATAAACATAGCACTTTAAAACACTGGCCCTCCTTTTCAGATTAAAGTGTCCATTCAAGATTTGATATTTTTGTCATCGGGCCAGAAGTAGGCTACACCTGTACTTTATTACATCATAATAATAATGTCTTTTGATGTTTTTTTCTTTAGAGCTGGTAATGTTCAAAACCATACAGAAAATTATCCGTTCCTGTAAGCTAGTTTGAATATACTTGACTTTCTAGCCTTCATCGTTTGATTTTTTGCTATTTTGTGAAAAATTCTACCTCAAATTGACTTCAGATTACAATTTTTATGCTTCCAATGAGTTTAGAAGCACTATTTCCTTACAAATAGATACCAAAATCATAATTCTACCATATTTCAGTCAGGAGTTATGGCGTTTTCTGTTTTCCATTATTTTCTGCTGCGGCCATTTTTAATTTATGCAAATGAGGGTCAAAATATGTACAGAGAACGTGTGTCCTAGCCTATTTTTATTTAGAATGGTACAAAGTACTTGTATGCCAAGTAGCATATTGCTACTAAATTTTGCAGTCATTGCTCATTTTTATTGGCTTAACAAGCCAACTATGGTCGGTTCGCCAGGAAAAAAGGCGATGTTGTGTCTGGCACCGAAAGTGTCAAGCGGTAAGTACGACAACAGAGTCTTCACATGCAAATTTATGGAAGGTATCGTGGTATTGTTTTCACACATATTTAGTCCAAAATGGAAATGCCTGGAATGATTTTACTTGTTGTATGTCATTTTAATTTCCTTTGTTTCAACTTGATTTAAAAGTTTTTCTCGGCAGCAAAACTGTTTTTCCTCAGTTTACAATTCTTACTCGGCATAGTATCACATAATTCACCTTTCACGATTCGCAGGGCCTTTCTCGGGCAGGACAGCACTGCGGCTCAGTGGCCTCACGTCAGCAGGTTGGTGGAATGCGTCATCACCCTGTTAGTGGAGCGGCAACCGGCTGGGCTGCGACAATCGGAGGGACGTCTGGTAGACCGTTGGGGTCGGGCCATGCGTGATTACGCCCGCATCAGGAGACTGGTCACCTGTAGCAAAGAACTGATGGACAAGACGATGATCCAGCTCTTTGATGTCAACCGTCACACGCTGACCCAATGGTAAGCTTTTCACTCATCATTTGTACCTGTACATAACCAATTAGAAGAGGGTAAATGAACTGGTATTAACAGTATAAATAGTGTCTCACACACACACACATACAGGACATTTAATCGTGCACCTGAGTATTTATAAACATTTACAGGACATTTAGTATCTGTTCAATTAGCTTTAACAATTTTTTTTCTAAACTACAACTGTCAGACGCAGACCGTAGCAGATGTGGAGACGTCAGCTCAGACCCAACTGTACGCCATCCCAACTGGCGAGGGATGTTTCCCAAACCAATCGGTGTTGGAGATGCTGGCGTCTATACACGCTGCTCTAGCTAGGTCTGCGGCTGGAACCTCTGTACAGGACCCAGCCTTTGCCCACCCCACTGCGCACCGTTCCAGACGTCCCACCCTCGATCCAGACACAATGCAGGAAGCTGCAGCCAGGACTAAAAAGAGGCAGAGGGTGAAGGAGGATGAGCAAGTCTATAAGAGGGTGAAGACATTTAACACTTGCCGGGCCTGTGGCCAGCCCAAGCTCAAGGAAACTGGCCACAGGGGCTTCAAAGGTTACTTATATTGCCCAAAATCGGGCGGCACATATGAGGCCTTCCTGGCAGATGTGCATAAAAAAATTGATGAGAAGAAATCCAAGTAGACTGCCCTCCTCCTCCACCCTCCACCCTCTGTTTGTAAATATGTAAATATTGTAAAAAATTATTAATTTCCTACTCTTAGAGCTGTGATATGCACATAGTTTTCACTATCTTTTTGTAGATATTTTTATTTTCTTCTTGTAACATATTATTTCGATTTTGGTCTGCCCTGGTCTCCGAACAATTTAAATTTGATTAATTACATTTTTAGTGCAATAACAGTTTTGGGGCAATTTTTTACGTTGTCAAACATATTTCATATACTGATCTAACTTCTAAACCGTTTAAGATGTTCAAGGCAGATAATGCCTTGTAAACAAAAATTATTTTCATTTTTCAAGTACATGTATTACATTTTTTTCCAAATGCAGTGAAACCCAATTTTCTTAATTATTACTTTCCTCAAAAAGGATTGCATACGTTAAATACTGCTACACCGATAGCATCCTACTTTTTCAAAATAAGCTATTTACAAATAGTAATAAATATTTCTTCTACTGTAGTGAAAGCAAGGTTATATATCATTATTAATCATTGTATATATGATTATATCATTTGGTTACTCCCGAACTTTATTACTTTATTGCACTTGTTCAACTTCAGTTTCCTCTTTGAAAGGATTGCATAACATAGCATCCTATTGTTTCATAATAAATTGTTCTAATTTACATCGCTGGTTCTTCTTTCAATCATTTGTTTTTTATTTAATCTGATGTATTTCATGTTGGTCCACTCATTCGCCTTCTAAATGTTTCGGATGCTTTACATTACACATTTCAATTTCACAAAGTAAACTCCAATACTAAAATACTTAATTTTTTTTTTGGTGGCCTTTACAATAATACCATTGGACATTGATCGGGTTGCAATGATGAAGTTATGAAACAGTAGTCAGCAGCCTCTTCCTCATTCCTCGGCTTGACGGAAGCCACTCTCTACACTTTGTTCTTGCAGAAAATACAATAAAAATTTTTTTTTTCTATTTAACATAAAGGTACTAGGTACAATTTAACTACTCTTTTACAATTTACCGAATACTTACAACCACTAGCTCAGTAACTTAAAATTACTTTAAATTAGTTCAATATCTGTTTTGAACATTCACAATCCATAAAATCATACAATTACATGTACTTCACTTCAATGCAACAACACATGTAATAATAACCTAAATACATTCCCAACTGAATGTTTACCCAAGGACATTTATAAAAAGAATTAAATACCAAATAAATATTAAATAAAATATTTCCACACATGTAGGTTATTTCTACCAGTACCAGTATTCCACTGGAACTTGAGTGCATTGTTGAAGACATGAAAGTGGTCAAATTAAAAAGCTTGTCCACTCTTCTTCAGTCCTGGGCTTGACAGAAGCCACTGTGTAGAGATTGATCATAAGGAATTAAAAATTTAATTAAACTGACAGGAGCAATTCAAAATTACCAACTGCCTTATAAGCATTGTTTTGAGAAAAAAAAAACTATTTTTCCAATTGGTAAATGAATTAATCAGATTTTTTAACTGTAATGAAATAAATTTACTTAAACAGTTTAGGATATTTAACTTCATTCCCAAAAATAAAAAATTAATATGACCAATTTTTTTTTTCATCCCACAATCAAGTAGTAGTGGTGGTAGTAGTGGTGGTAGTAGTAGTAGTAGTAGTAGTAGTAGTAGTAGTAGTAGTAGTAGTAGTAGTAGTAGTAGTAGTAGTAGTAGTAGTACTCAGCTAGTATCAGTAGTGGTGGTGATGGTGGTGGTGGTGGTGTTTGTAGTAGTAGTAGTAGCAGCAGCAGCAACAGTAGTCGTGGTAGTAGTAGTAGTAGTAGTATCAGTAGTTGTGGTGATGGTGGTAGTAGTTGTAGTAGTACTTGTTGTAGTAGCAGTAGTAGTGGTGGTGGTGGTGGTGCCAGTAGTACTAGTAGTGATTCATAGAACTTTTTAAGCTGGCACTGCTACTTTTAGTATTACTATTAATAATCGTAATGGTACTCATTAACAACAACAACAACAACAAAAAAGTGCCTAGATCTGGCGCCAGCAACTTGACTTGAAACTTGGAAGGCTTCTTTTTTTTTTCTGTTAGTATTATCCATGCTATGTGCGGAATTAGAACCGCTGAAACCTTAGGCACTGTATAGCACACATGCACACTCAGGCTATACAAGCCTAGGCCTACATCCTAGGTGCTAGCATTAGACTGGCTGTAGTGGAACTAGAAATTTACCGACGCGCGGGCCTTTTGAACTTTTTGGAACTTGGAAGGCTTCTTTTTTTTTTTTTTTCTTAATCTGTACAACTCCATTCTGTTACGCAGAGC
>JAWDGP010002411.1:0-13574 GCA_033675545.1 Elysia crispata | reverse complement strand
TTCCATATCTTGGTTTAGTGATACAGATCAGATAATGTCTTGTCTTCCTCTTAGTTCACTCAGCACTGACCCTTATTCGAAAAAAATGCTTTGTGCCACTCGCCTTTCTAAGTCATATTAAAAAAAATATTTTAAAAAGAAAAAAAAATGCTATATTAGTAAGTATGTAACTGCAATGCATGTACGTTTGGTATGTTAGACTTGATATATTTTTTTCATGAATTTTGACAATTGCTTTTTTACTCTTTCATTTAGTGTGTTTTACATGGAATTATGTTACGGATAGAACCGAGCCCTGTTCTGAAGCTTAAGCCATCATGAACTTTCATGTATATCTCTATCCCTCGGGAATTTGTCCAGTCTTCCGAAATTTAGCCACTTCGTTGGTCCACGCAACATCTTCTGTTGATTTTTCGATTATGACGAAACATTTTTTTTTAAATTCACCCCTTGGTCAATTGAATTGTTTCTATGTGGTGGAATTAACTAAAAGTAAAACTACCATATTTGTTATAAAATTTCTGTAGCAGAAAAAAAAACCCACTTCTACAAACCAAAAGATAACAATCTTCTTTTCAGCCTCAATGGTTGAAATCTATCAGGAACAATTATTTGGTCTTAAATTTGCAGGAGAATATTTTTGTCTTTTCTGTCAATGCTGTCAAGGTATCAACTGAAGGCTTATAAAAAAGCTCTCTAATGGTCAATATCTCCTTTGTTAGTAAATTCCTATAGTAAACCTCCTTTCCATATTTTCATATTGAAAATCAGAGCACGATATATACCCTTGCAGGGGTTTGACTGATGAACATCAGGCCGTTTGTATCTAAAATTCTACATGAAAGTTAAAAAATTAAAACTAATCACAGAACCTTTCGTGAAACAAAGTGAAATCATGACTAACGCTTTCAGATTGATGTAAGACTAGCCAAGACGTTCAAAGCTAATCTCGTCGTCACTGTAAATAGGATTCCGTTGTCAGTGCCTCTAGCAGTGTCCTCTTATTTGGACGCAATAGCCGGCAACAGTGCTCAGGCTATTTTCTTGCCGTTATTTTCAGACATTGCTGTACTTTCAAAAATAACATTTACAATGGATGATAAATAAGCATATCAATCAAACTGTTTTGAGACACAAATGGCAAAACTATTAATTCACTGAATAAAATTCATTAACAATATTTACATGAAAAATATTGGTAAAAACTCTTTGTATGAGAATATGTACTTTAATACTGATACGCAAGCTCACTAAATCAGATATTTCCACTTAATAAGAAACATCCATAACAAAGACAGATCCTCTTTCAGTGAAAAGGACACAGCGCTGGTTCAACAAAGACACAGAGTACAGTGAATCATCCTTGTCCTCACCACCAGGATGGGTCCAGAGGTTTTTAACCCAAACACCGTCTGGGCTGATGATATTGAGGGTGCGCTTGTCTCTGTCCGCTATAATAGAAGATCCGTCCATGATGAATTCCACTCCTCTTGGGATTTCAATCTGTTTGACTATAAAAAAGAAATTCAAACCAAAAAAGTTGGCAATTCAGAAATAAAAGGATGATGACCATGAAATGACATAGTGGAAAAAAAGAAAGTGTATGTTCGAGTCACCTTAAGACAATTGTGTTGTATAAGATATGTTTACCCTGTCTGTTTCAAGCAAAGAAAAGATTATATCATTTTTATATCTTACCCAGTTTGGAATTTTTTAAGATTAAAATTGAAAACAGCAATGATCTTAATTTAGATATCTACAAGAAACTTAGAAGATTCTAAGAAAATGGAAGAATGACATATCTTCAGATACTAGAAGATTCAAGATTTAAGATTTAAAGATTGCAAACATGGAACACTTTGATTTTATGCAAATATCAACAAGTTACATTTCTATATTAGAAAAAGAACCATATCCATATTAGACAGACTTTCTAGCTTTGTCAAAAACACAAATTAAGCTAATGTTTGTTGCTCTGAAGATATGAAGTAGAGTAAAGAGTTAAGCAGATATTTCCGATGTTAAACCGATGTCAGCCATGAAAAAAAAATAACCTCTGGAAATTTGAAAAGGGAGGGGGAATATTTCTAACATAAAAATAAAGATTTGAGGTGGAAAGAGAGCATATCAAAATACTAATAAGGGTTTACACAGTAAACATAAATGAAGAAATGACTTTAATGAAACTGCTTTCTGTGTTTCCAAACTTTTCATTATATTTTCACAGAAATATTTTTGTTTGCCCAATTTCCTCTTCATAGCTTTTTTTTAATTCAGAACTCGTTCAACTCCTTATTGTGTGCATCTGTGTATTTGCAAGGAAGAACACAGTGACTGCAACCTTTACATGACTGACAACAAACCTTTGTGATGGAAAAATGTTGAGTTATCCTCCAGCTTCAGTTTCGCTATGGAGTTGTCCCTGACGATGGACATTATTAGATATCCATCTGCTGTCGTCACCATTGAGAATGGATTTAATGTAGAACCTGTGATTTAGAGACAGACATGGAAAATAAATATCATTATCTACAGATATAGAATAGCTTAAGCAAAGTCAGTTTATTACAAATGTCCTAATGACAAATAGCTAACTTTAAAACGTGATCCTTGTTTTTTTATGTGCGGTTTATCTTGAGCCATTTGGCGCAAAAAAAATATTTTAGAAAAAAAAATTAATGAATTTTCCTCTTGTAGGACGAGACACTTAAAACCTAAAGTTTAAATTCACTGAGCTAAGAACACATGGTTCTTTTATCTTGTTTAGGACAAAGCAGGCAGGCAAAGTGTTTTTAATTCATTATTGCCATCAGGATCGAAGTGAAGTTTGTTATCTTTTTTGGTACTAATCAAAAAGAACAAAGATAAACCAGAGGAGATAGAGAAAGAGAGGGGAAGAGAGAAAATTAAAAAGCAAGAAGATAGATGTATTCCAGCTATATAGCAATTTCAGCTGGAATTGTTTCCATCCTGATTATTTTGTAAAGAGTTTCTTTCTCTTTACTTTTAGGGTTTTTCAAACTTAAGGGTATATCGATTGCTTCCTTGTTTATAGCACATATTGTCATTAAAATTTCAGCGACTACAATCAGCAGTGGATTTTTTTCCATGTGCAAAGCATAAATCATTCGAGATAAAAAAAAATTATACTAAACTGACAATGATGTGCTAAAAAACATGTGCAGGTCACATTTCTTTTATTTAAGATGGAATCAAACTGGAAGTACAGCACAGCTAGATATTTGCTGCTTGTAAAAAAAAAATCAGATTTTCAACTTTATTTTCATAATTTATATCTTTTCTTGCAAAGTGTGTTTCCTATTTCCTGTAGCTATAACCTATTTAATTTATTTGACCACCAAGTAGGGCTTTTTTGAATGAGTACATGGTCATCTCGCTAAATCTAATTAGTGCTAATTCTTTTGTCAGAGGAAAAGCTACATTTATAACTACTGTGTAAAAGGTGAACGGAAGACAGACGTGTTCCAAGCGGACATTTATTTTAAAGAGATATGGGTGGGGGGGAAGAGAAAGAGAGAGAGAAAGAGAAAGAGAGAGAGAGAGAGAGAGAGAGAGAGAGAGAGAGAGAGAGAGAGAGAGAGAGAGAGAGAGAGAGAGAGAGAGAGAGAGAGAGAGAGAGAGAGAGAGAGAGAGAGAGAGAAATGGAAAAGCGAGGATCAAAATGTAAATTATAGAGCCCGAAGAGAAAAAAAAACAACTGAAAGACCGGGAGATAAATTAATTAGTGTTGGCAAGAAAGACAGAGTGACAGAAAAGGTTGGAGAAGAGAGTCTGAGACCAGAGAGCGAAACAAGCTTGCCATAGAAAGGGACCGAAGAAACAGAAGTTGAGAGAGACAAGGGTTGAAGAAAGATGAGAAAGAGATTAGGAAAAAAGAGGAGCAAGATGAATATGGCAAAATAGAGAAATGGACATGAAAGGCAGAGGAAGATATATACAAGACACAATTGGGAAAGAATACAGATAGGGAGAGAGAGAGAGAGACAGACAGACAGAGAAAGGAAAATCGGCAAGGATAAAAACTATTTTTACATCACAACAAAATTCCAAGTTTTCTCTCCCCCAACCCCACGAGAGAGAAAATGCTTGGAATTAAGTTTTTTATAGAAAGATAGTACTAATTTTTATTTTCAGTTAAGAAATGTGCACAGAAACTCAACCCATGGCCCAAATAGAAACATAACTCATAGTAACTTTTTGTTTCCATTTTCTTAACCATAAAAAAAATCAGATCGTGTAAAAAAAAAAAAAAAAATCCTGACATTCAAAGAAAACCTCCGCTTTTAGGCTTTTTACTTCGTATGTGGAAGTACAGATAGTTTTAAGGGTGATACATAAGAAAGACAGGAAAGCCATGAAAATAAAGAGCCAAATGCATTTGTAACTAAATTAATCTACAGACTTATGGACATTAAAAAGACACTGTAAAATAGTCGAAATGATAGCAGACTGAAAGTGCGAGAAAAGAAAGATTAGAACGAATATAACAGCAAATTATGGAGGTGTGAAGCCTTACTCAGCTGGCGCAGGATCCTCCCTGACAGATCAATGAGGTCAATACCAGCACCAGACAAGTAGCCCACAGCTAAGGTTTGGGTCGTGACAGCCGCTATCGCCAAGTACTTCTTTGATGTCTTCATGGATGTCTGTGGAATCAAGAAACGGTTAAACCGGTGAGTACAGTGGAATCCTCTTATATCGACATGTCGTTGAATTTAGAAACAAATATAAAAAATCCAATAGAACAGACAAAAAGCAGGGTAAATGTGTTGAATAAAACAGTCGATTATTTCCTTTGTTGGTTTTTGGGCCCGAAATTGTGGTTTTGTGAATCGTCTCTTGTTAGATCTATATCTCCGCTTTCATGTTTTTTTTTTCCTTTGCCCATGGTAAAATCTAACGATTGTAGGTCTAAAGTTAACAATTTACCGATGAGTGGGCAAAGACGTGGTTATTTCAATTTCGGTTTGTACAAATTAAGAAACCAAGAATGAAAAGTCTATAATTGCTTTGTCTAGACGATCAAGGAAAGACTAGCCTAACCCGTGTGATAAATCACGAATTTGAAAAACATTGCTATATAACACACAGCATTAATCAGTACTAGCTTTATAACTATGTTTATACAGGACCATCAATCTAGGAGGCCTAGCCTATGGAATCTCCTGGTCAAGCTGCGGAATGATGGCTATGCTCCCTCCCTCCCTCTGTCTCTCTCTTTCTCCCTCCCTCTCTCCCTTTGTCTTTCTCTCTCTCTCTCTGTTTTTTTCTCCTTTTTTTCTCTCTCTAAACTGTACTACCTTTTCAGCTTAACGAAGTTCAAGCAAACCTTGATTTTTATTACTGCACAAGCTTAGCTCTTCAAGTGATACGGTACAGTAATTAACGATAGTGGTACGTCAAGAACACACAGAAAAAATGATATAATGCGCCGGACAACAAAATATCTTAATACGTAGTATACAAAGAGGGAACAATAAAAAAATGATGTTTAAACTGTATAGGTAGATCGTGACGGGGATAAGTGAATTTGTACTTTTAGCGAGAGAGAGAAAGAGAGAAAGAGAGAGAGAGAGAGAGAGAGAGAGAGAGAGAGAGAGAGAGAGAGAGAAAGAGAAAGATAGCGAGAGAGAGAGAAAGAGAGGCACAAAGAGAGGACTTAGATCAAACAAAAAAGACAAACATAGTAGGTATATACTTATAGTGAGATATATAGACAGAACTGAATGAGACAGTGGATGAAAACGAGAGAGAGAGAGAGAGAGAGAGAGAGAGAGACAGACAGACAGACAGAGAGACAGAGAGAGAGACAGACAGACAGAGAGAAAGAGGACTTAGATCAAAGAAAAAAGACAAACATAATAGGTATAAACTTATAGTTAGATATATAGACAGAACTGAATGAGACAGTGGATGAGAACGAGAGAGAGAGAGAGAGAGAGAGAGAGAGAGAGAGAGAGAGAGAGAGAGAGAGAGAGAGAGAGAGAGAGAGAGAGAGTGAGAGAGAAGCATTTATCTTGATAATATTGAATTTTAAAAAATAACATTGTATCAAAAAAATAATGATTCCAGGTAGACTGAGTTCAGTGTTTATTCGTAATTTTTGTCAAGACTCTGAGTTTGAGGTAGGGGCAAGTTAATATGAGGGGGAGAGCCATGTGTTAAACACTTCGCTGTCTAAATCTTTTATTTGCTATTCAGTTCTAGTATTAACTACATACCATGTTGATACAATAATATTAATTTAAAATTCAATGTTATGAAGATAAATGTTCCATCTCTTTCCCTTTCTCTCTTTCTGTCTCTATCTTTCTCGCTCTCTCTCTCTCTCTCTCTCTCTCTCTCTCTCTCTCTCTCTCTCTCTCTCTGAATGACGTTTCAATTTTGCCTCCCAATAAATTTCAATTATAATGATCGCTGCAGCATCCTCCCCCTGCGACTTTTCCAATTTTTCTCCTCCTCCTTAGCATCCTCATTATCCTTCTTCTTCTTCTTCTTCTTCTTCTTCTTCTTCTTCTTCTTCTTCTTCTTCTTCTTCTTCTTCTTCTTCTTCTTCTTCTTCTTCTTCTTCTTCTTCTTCTTCTTCTTCTTCTTCTTCTTCTTCTTCTTCTTCTTCCTCTTCTTCTCCTCCTTTCTTGTTTCTTCTTCTTCGTTTTTCATATTCTTACTCTTCGTCATCATTGATTGTTAGCGATTATTATTATTATTATTATTATTATTATTATTATTATTATTATTATTATTATTATTATTATTATTATTATTATTATTATTATTATTATTATTATTATTATTATTATTATTATTATTATTATTATTATTATTATTTTAATATAAAGATCGTAATCTAAGTTGTGTAATGCATCATCAGATTTTTGTGATCCGCCGATAAAATTTAAAAAAAAAAAAAAAATATGGATAGGCTACTCTAGATCTCGCGATTTTTCGTGGGCACATTTCTATATCCCAGAGTTCTAGTATGGATTTACAAAACGAAATTCTATAACCCTTATTTTAAACCCTATTAAGAATGCGCTACAAACCACTGAGCTGGGTAGACATTTTAATTAGCCGTACAAATCTATGTTTGTTTTTAATGCGAAATGAACACAACGTTTGTTTTGATTTTTAAATCCCGTGGCTGTTGGAATAAGTTGGACTGTCGAAACTAGGTATAGGATGTAAGCCTATAGTTAATTAGAATATTAGTGTAGATTTAGATTTCTAGAGTGATCTAGATTTAAGTATCTAAACTACACCTATACAATCAATGATCTACATCTAGAATCAATCTAATCTAAGCCTAGTTCAAATGAATGTGCACTTACTGTGAAAATTCACAGCTTTCTTAAGTGTTTAAGGGAATTAAAACAAAAATACAGATTGAGAAAGATAGAATATTAAGTCGATTTTCTTTATTCCATAAGTAATTAAGTACTATATCTTACTTTTGTGTTTAGAATCCGAAATATCGCGATAGCTTGACTATTTATAAGCATCTTTAAATACACTCACCTACCCCAACCCCGTCAATTTAACACCATGGTCCTATTTGTAGAACGGGTTTTTTTTTTTGCTTGCTGCTGCTGCTGTTGCTGTTGTTTGTTGTTGTTGTTGTTGTTGTTGTTGTTGTTGTTGTTGTTGTTGTTGTTGTTGCTGTTGTTGTTCTTGTTGCTGCTGCTGTTGTTATTATTATTAATATCATTATTATTATCATTATTATTATTATTATTATTATTATTATTATTATTATTATTATTATTATTATTATTATTATTATTATTGTTATTATTATCATCATTATTATTAAATATTTTTGATATAATTATCAGTTATATTTTGAACATTGCAGTTGCATTGGCTCCTAAATGTTCTGTGTGAAAATTGTTACTTATACAATATATAACTGTGTATTGATTTTTTTGTTATTATAACTAATGCTTTCCTGTAAAATCATTTCCAACGACTTCCATGACTCTATCTGTTGAACTTTTAAAGGTTTATATTTATTTTTACGCATGAACGAGGTCTTGTTTTCATTAACTATGACAGATGTGATGATAAAAAGGAGTAAACGAAATAAAAAGTCTATGAGAGAGAATTTTATTACAAAGAACATTCAGGTAGAAATACGGTGTTTGCTAAATGATATCGATAAACAAAAATGTAGATAAATCGGCAGTCCATATAAGTGGGTTATACTATAAAGCTTCCCTCTTGTTATTATCACCGGAATATCAAGATTGTTCGTAATCGTCAACTGCAATGACCAAAACAAATTTAATGTTTAAAGACGCACTCTAAACAGAAGAAAGGTCTTAAATATGTGGCTCATAACGTGAAGCTATCTTTACGGGATAATTAAAAAAAAATTACAATACATTTCTTATGAATTCTTTGTTTTAAAGCATAGTCAAAACTCGCAAGGCTAGAAGTTTACAGCTTAACGGCGGAACACAAAGTATTGAAAAGAAACGACATTTATAACACGTTTTCCAATATTCATGAAATGTATAATATGGATCAATACTTTCAAGGCTGCGATTGATACCAATCCTCTTCGATATTTTTTACAAATCGTATTAATGTGAATGTCTTTTAGGCAAATCAAAATGTGTCCTCATTAAAAATCTACCTGTAGTGCGTTATTTCTATCCTATAAAAAGAGAAACTTGCTCTCATCTTTCTATATTTTTTTACCCTTGAAAATCTTAACTTTAAATTGTGTTAAGTACAAGCCATGAATCTGATCTTACTAAGTAACTAAGTTGTTAACAAATGAGGCTTTTAAAAAATGGCTTTCATGTTTTTAACTTCCACTTAACAGGATAAAATGTTAACATACAGGTTATTGTTACTGAAAAATAAAAAAAAAAAACTTGCGCCCCATAACTTCTTTGCCCAAACCTTTCTTGGCTATATACTCCTCTTTGCTGCCAATGGTCACTATGCTGACTCGAGACCAAATTGTCAGCATTTTTTAAACAATTCCAGACAGTCCATGAGAAGTAATCCTATGTGTTCTTGACCAGGAATAACCGAAAGCTATGTCACATGTCTGCTTTGCAAACAAAATTAACAACAGACATCTAAAATAAGCAACGGCAATTTTTCACTTTTAGCTTTCGACAGTTGGTCTCTATAGCCCCACACTTACAGCCTTAGAAGTGGTAGAAGAAGCCAATTATGATTTTGACAGTGATGGAGAAGATGCTATGTTATAAATGTTGTAAAATAGTTGAAGAAGATGGAAGTAAGTTCAGTTATATATTGACCATTCTCTAGATCAAGATCTAGATGTAGACTCTGGCTAGAGTGACAGTGTTCCGGACCAGGCAGATGCTGCTCCAGATGAAGATAGATCTCTAGATCTTGACAAAACATCATCAGTAACGATCAGCGACATTTATCGGTGAATGTTCAGACGGTAGTGAATCTTACTTTTCCTTAACTAGACAACTAGTACATAGTCCAACTAAATAAATGTTATTCCAGCCTGCATGTTTATTTGTATATGCCTGACGGGACGTTCAGATAAGGCACTTGTTATAACTTAGAGAGGCTATCCCTGCTGCTAAAACCTATTTTCTTGCAATGCGTGGCAACAGTGACATTATCGCAACCAAATTTCACAGCACAAAAATAGTTCACTTGCTGTCAGCTGCACATGGCCATGAAGAACAGAGTTTAGTTTGGAGACATAGAATGCGAGACTTTGTGAAGTAAACAGAAAAACGCGACATCCTCAACAAGAACATACAAGGTGTTCACAGATTACCCAGATGATAAGACCATATGAACCAAGCATAAAGGCTATGAAGAAGTTTAAGAAACTTTTCTTTAGTCTGTGGCGCATAATTTTTGTTTTGTTTTACATAATGCGCGTCAAATGTTAAAATTTGAAAAGAAAAAAAAGGATCCAAAATTCTTGAAAATGATGTAAAGGAAATACTTTTCATGTGTTTTATAAAAGTATTTAATTGCCCTGCTTCATCTTAAGAAAGTAATTCAGTCTGTTCGCTTTGATATCTCTCAAGATCTTCTTTGCGAGTTTAATAGAAGTAGTACAGGAGTCAATGGCTAATTTTTTCAGAATTATTTTGCCCATCATAGGCGCGTATGTTTGATTTGCAAAAAGTCTGACACCATCGTATAGTAACAAACAAGTAAATAAAACATCATCAGGTACTCTCTCTCTCCATCTATCTATCTATCTATCTATCTATCTATCTATCTATCTCAATCTTGAGGATAACTTGGTAATTATAAAGGGTCAAAAAGAGCACTATTAGGCCTACAACGTTTATATGTTAAACTATAGTTTTATTTGTTGTTTTTTTTGTGGTCCCTTAGTTATGAATTTGTGTGCCTATTTCCTTTAAGAATCTCTCTCTCTCTCTCTCTCTCACTCTCTCTCTCTCTCTCTCTCTCTCTCTCCCTCCCTCCCTCTCGATGTTGCAAAAAGAATTTCTACTCCTAACTATTTACTCACCTTGATGTTTATACCGTTCGGCGTAACTCCCAGGTGAGTTATAGTATTTTCATATGGTAGGGTGAGCCACAGGTCCCAGCTGCTCTTACAAGTAATGTCCATTACTGCCATGCGAAAAGGTCTTGAGTCAAGAGCTTGGTTGTAGATGTGGCGGCCCTGACAGGTAAACGAGTATACAAAGAAAAAATTGGAAATTTTTACGAAGAGAGCATTTAAATGAATTATTTTTTTTAATGAAAAGAAAAGTAAAAGGAGTCGAAAAAAGAGGGGAAAAGGAGAAAATAGGTTGGAAAGGGGTGGTAAGCTTGCCTTAGTTAGTCTTTACTCTTCTGTTTTTTTTTTCTTTTATTTATGGTTAGATCTGAGTCTAATTTTAATCATAGTCTAAGTTCATCTCCTTGTACAGTTGCACTGGTTTTTTTTTGTCTGTGTCAACATAGTGTATAACACTGGGGAACACACATCCGGTTGCATTAGTTCTGACACCTGATTTTGGTAGTTCTAGGTCTACAGGTTACGGAATGAGAAATTGTTTGTTTCCATCACGTCCAATTTTTGTGCAATGAGACTATTTATATTTTTTAGGGTGTGCTAGCTATCAGGGGCAATAACCAAGAAATGACAAAAGTAGTAAGGGAAATAATTCAATGTAATATGTTTTTAAGAAATAAAGGCAGATTTCTTATTTCAAATAGTTTAATTGATCAAACAAGCACTAATTTAATATCTGCATTGTATAATTGTATTAAAAAATTGGAAAAAAGAATGATAATGTATATTATAAAGAAAAAAAGAAGAAGTTTGTTTTTTATAAACTAAAAGTAGAAACCGCATTATTCTACGATTGTCAAACCTCATAATAACATGAGATGCACTAATTTACTCCTTAATAAATCTAGATGTTATTTAGATTGTAAATTATAAACTCTTTGCAGAAGTGTGTATACTGTAAATTTAATGTCCATCTCAATATGTCGACGCCAAGCCGAAGGAAATGTGTGAAAAGACCTGACTCATTTTGTTATATTTGTGGATCGTTTAAGGCTCCAAAACAAAAAAGAAACATTTCTGATTTTGTAAAGAGGGCTTACTTTTCTTACTTTAAGTTGAAACTTGGAGATCAAGACAAGACATGGGCACCACACAAGGTTTGTCATTCATGTGAAGAAAGCTTACGTCAATGGACTAAAGGAAAAGATAAAACCTCATTTAGCATTCCGATGGTATGGCGTGAGCCACGAGACCATATCACTGACTGTTACTTTTGCCTTACGTGTGTCTCAGGATTTAGCACAAAATCTCGTCATCTAATCCAATATCCTAATCTAGATTCAGCTATCAGACCTGTGCTCTATGCAGATGATGATACAAGGCCTGTATTCACTGAACTCGCATCACTTGAATCTGATGGTGAGGGTAGTAATGTTCATGATGTGGCAGAGCAGTCCTCCGAAAGAAATTCTGATTCAGATTTTGAACTCCTGTCAACTGAATTGCAAACGTTTAGCCAAGCAGAGCTTAATGACCTAGTCCGAGATCTGGGTCTATCTAAAAAACTTTCAGAATTGCTGGCCTCGAGATTGAAAGAAAAAAATTTACTCAAAGCTGAAACCAAAGTGACATTCTTTCGTGACAGAGAAAAGAATCTTTTAGAGTTCTTCGATTGCAAATCAGACTTTGTTTACTGTTGTGATATTGCTGGGCTAGTTATAGCAATGGGAGCTCCGCGTTACGATCCAACAGATTGGCGACTTTTTATCGACAGCTCAAAGCGGAGCCTGAAGTGCGTTTTATTACATATAGGCAACATATTTGGTGCTCTACCAATAGGTCACTCAGTGCTCCTGAAGGAAAAGTATGAACATATCAAAACTGTGTTGGAGCTACTCCAGTACGAAAAGCACAAATGGATCATCTGTGTTGATCTTGAAAATGGTCAATTTTTGTTGCTAGGTCAGCAAGGTGGCTATACCAAAGTCACTCCTTTTGTTTTCTCTGCCTTTGGGATAGCAGGACTAAAGACAGACACTATATTCAGAAGGAGTGGCCGCCTAGGGAGAACTTCAACGTTGGGTGAAAAAAAAACATCATCAATGACCCTCTGGTGGAGCCTGCCAAAATTATTTTTCTCCACCGCTACCCACATTAAGCTCAGGGGCTTATGAAACAGTTTGTGAAGGCTCTCAGTTCTGACAGTGAGTGTTTTTAAATATCTGTGTGGCACTTTCCCCGGAGTAACGTTGGAAAAACTAAAGGCAGGAATTTTTGACGGTCCACAGATAAGGATGCTGATGAAAGATCAGGGCTTCACACAATCAATGACCGATGTTGAAAAAACTGCATGGGAAGCTTCTTGTTTTAGTTGTGAGGAACTTTTAGGGAAACAGAAAGTCTGAGGACTACAAAGAGCTTGTTCAATCAATGATTGAAAGTTTCCAAGTGCTGGGTTGTAATATGAGCATAAAGATGCATTTTTCTGAACAGTCATTTGGAACAATTTCCCTGCCAACTTGGGAGATGTGGAGTGGACGAACAGGGTGAACGCTTTCACCAAGACATCAAAACTATGGAAGAGAAGGTATCCAGGGTCGCTGGGATATTCACATGATGGCGGACTATTGCTGGAGTATTCAGGTGAGAGATTGCACTGGCAGGCGACACACCAGAAAATCTCTAAAAACGAAAGTTTGTTCCTGAGATAAATCAGCAAACAAGAAGCCAATGGACCACAAAGCAGGTTGGGTAATAAAAGTATTTTTTAAAATTCATAATTCATATCTGTGGTTTGGATTTCAACTTCGTTTTAAAATAAAAATTTTATGTGTTTAGTATCTCTATATAGCGCTGAAATTAGAGGTATACTCATTGCAGAAAATCTAGACGTGATAGAAAGAAACATGGTACTAATGCCGGATTCGAATTCAGCGACCCCAATTTATCCTAAATTAGGTGTCAGAACGAATGCAACCGACAAAAAGTTGAATTTTGTTCCTCAGTGTAATGGTCCGAGATTAAGTCTGAACTATGAGAACATAATTTTTTCTGTACAGACATGAAATTC
>JAWDGP010002410.1:785000-822500 GCA_033675545.1 Elysia crispata | reverse complement strand
AAGTGACTTTTGCTGCTCAGCAGCGTTTGGACTTTCCAATACCTTTCCTTTCTCCATATTACGCCGTTAGAAGAAACACCGAAAGAAAACTTTCCAAGAAATTAGACTGAAACAGGCAGGAAACAAAAACAAAAAACCCACATACACAAAAAGGAGGAAAAAAAAAAGGAGAAAGTTGGAAACGGGTGTTCTCATCATTTTGTACGACATGGGGGAGAGGGATGGGGATTGTGGGGGAGGGCAGAGTGGATCTGGAGTGGTGTTTGGAGGGGGAGTAGAGAGCAAGATCAGTCTGGGAGGACGCCGCATTGGTAATTAGACTGGTATTCTTGTGTCCTCTGAGGGATGCTCAGCTTCGGTCTGTTGGCAGGCATGGTTTACCTCCCTTGGGAATGCCCTCTGCCTCTTTCCTCCTTCCATCGGACTGCTCTCTCTCTCTCTCTCTCTCTATCTCTCTCTCTCTCTCTCTCTCCTATCTTTCTCTCTCTCCCCTCTATCTCTCCCCTCTATCTCTCTCTCTCTCTCTCTCTATCTCCCCTCTCTCTCTCTCTCTCTCTCCTCTCTCTCTCTCTCTCTCCTCTCTCTCTCTCTCTCTCTCTCTCTCTCTCTCTCTCTCTCTCTCTCTCTCTCTCTCTCTCTCTCTCTGTGTCTCTCTCCCTCCCACCCCCTGCTGCCACATTATCCTCCTCGAATCTCCTATTCCTATCCATCTCACTCTCTCTCTCTCTCCCTTTCTCTCTCTTTCCTGTTCCCATTTATCTCCCTCTCCATAGCTATGTCGACGTCTGGTGGACTGCATTCCGTCTTTATTTCTTCTGATGCTTGTTCATTCTTGTGTGTGTTATAGTCGATGTTCAGATGATGAGGAGTTAGTTTTGGAAATGTCAACGAAGAGTAAATGAAGTATGAATTGAATTTTTTTTTTTTTTAATTTTACCCTTCTACCCATGACACATTTGTTTTTTGAGTTAGTTTATAGTAATGTAATTATGCAATCGACATGTTTGCGTCCGTTTTCCCCTCAATACAATGCACTAATCCATAAATTGCATTTATATAAAATTACATAGTTTTATATTTGGCATTATTTTTTGAACTCCGCGAAATGGCAATAACTCTCTCTAAAATCCCAAGCTCTCACGATACTCGGGTTTGTGTAATTAAGAGTATTAAATTTTTAAATACTGTATTCGGTCTAAAATCTGAACCTTTTGTTGAAATGAGTTAATTTTCCCTTGAAGTATACACAGATTCTCACACAAAAAAAACTTTCTGTCTGTGTCTGCCTGTCGGTCTGTGTGTCTCTGTGTG
Organism: Elysia crispata; assembly: GCA_033675545.1. Classification (NCBI taxonomy): domain Eukaryota; kingdom Metazoa; phylum Mollusca; class Gastropoda; family Plakobranchidae; genus Elysia; species Elysia crispata. The sequence continues at coordinate 821,189 of JAWDGP010002410.1, read as the reverse complement.
TCTCTGTCTGTCTGTCTGTATGTCTGTCTGTCTGTCTCTCTCTCTCTCTCTCTCTCTCTCTCTCTCTCTCTCTCTCTCTCTCTCTCTCTCTCTCTCTCTCTCTCTCTCTCTCTCTCTCTCTCTGTCAGCGTCAAAGAAACACGCGCGAAGCCGGCAAAAACCGATCCCTCACCAAGACTGACGGTTCTCTGTAAACATCATTTTAATCCTGACAATCTAATTGCCGATACGCCTGGATGCTGCACACGCATACATCATAATCCTGACACGAGATCACTTTTGTAGGAGCAGATCTTTGCGGTTTTCCACAATTTTCCTCCGATTTTCCCCATATCGCGGTTTTCTTTTTTTCTTTCCCGTTCTCGTATTTATTTATTTCAGTTGTTTTTGTGTATAAGCTTAAACCGGCGCGCTGATGAAATATCATGTCCATTAGAGATTTATCGTTACCAGCAACAATTCTAACACACAGCAGCAGCAGCATCATAACAGTAGTTCATCGCCGCCGTAATCGCTCTCAGACTCTCGTTTGACTGGAAATCCAACTAGAAAGCAAAAACACGACACTTGGAGGATAACTTGGTAATTATCAAGGATCCAAAAGGACGCGTGGGGATCTATAAATAGTATAATACAAGGTCTAAAAGGAAACAGGCACACAACTTTATAAATTAAATTGAGAATAAGTTTTGTTATTTCTTTTTTGTCCCATGAAAAAAGAATTATAAAAGTTGTGTGCCTATTTCCTTTTAGACTTTTTTACAGGAAACAAAGCTGGAATATTTAAAAACAGCAAGCAACACCGCCATCAGCAGCAGCAGCAGAAAAAATCAGCTGCGCTAGTGCTTGGCTTTCTGCTAGATCTATAATACACAACCAAACTCCCAAGAGCCATGATTACCGTAGCCGTGGAAGCTGCCTGCCTACCTGTGGCACGGCTTCTCCTTATTATTATTATCTTAATGATGCACACGTAGACACGGGTAATTACTTCTCGCTACATTAGCTTTCCTTAATAGCGGTGTCATAGAGAGGGGAAAAAACTTACAGAAGGGGCATCCATATAATATATTTGTATGCTCTTTGGCTGATTTTCTCTCTCTGTCTCTGTCTGTCTGTCTGTCTGTCTGTCTGTCTGTCTGTCTCTCTCTCTCTCTCTCTCTCTCTCTCTCTCTCTCTCCCACCCTCCTCTCTTTCTTTCCCTCCCACTCACTCTTTCTATCTCTGTCTCTTTATTTCACTTTCTCTCCGCCTCCCTGTCTGATAAATTTATTGTTTTCTATTCCTTTTTTTCTTTTGGTTTTTTCTGTCCCACTCCTATTCTCTTATGGTTTTGTCACGGTAAAACCTTCATTATGAAAAGCAGTGGCCGTACAGTAAAGTACAATAGCCTGCTGCCACGAAAATTAATGCTCGCAGCGAAAATTTAACAAAAGAATAAAATGAAATTAGGAGGTAAGACGTGGAAAGAGGATTTGGATATGGATGGAGATGGGGGGGGGTGGGGGGTGATGATGTTTGAAGAAAATTATATTTATAGAGAAAGAGGGGGACGGGAGGATTGGGGCGGGGGTAAAAGACGTTTAGACGTTTAGACTACCCAGGTTGGCGCCGGAGTCTGGAAACATTGTGGCGGGCCTTGTCGTTTCTGCGGCGCCGTTTTGGACGTGATGATTTAAGGCGATACATCTTCCTCATGTTTTTTTCCTTCTTCGTCTATCTCTCAGGCAAAGCGAGTAGGCGAATAGAAAAATTATTAATGTATTTTCTTTGGGGGTTGGAAAAAGAAAGGGTGGGGGGAAAGGAGATGTAAGCATCATCGGCGAGTGATTTTTGTGTAAAGGAAGAGGAAAGAATGATCGTGTGGATGATATTTATACACAGGAAGTGGGATAGGCGAATATTAATATCTTTAACGATTAGGTACTAAAAGGTCTATGAAAAAAAATGTTCATAATTACACTTATATCGATGATAAGTAAAAAAGCAGATTTTATATCGGCATGTAAAAAGGATGAAAGGGAGACATGGGGACAAGAAAAATAGGGCAAGTGAGGATCGAGGAAAAAAAGGGGATGGGGATGAAGAGGAAAACGGATATATATATATATATATATATATATATATATATATATATAGAGAGAGAGAGAGAGAGAGAGAGAGAGAGAGAGAGTAAGAAAGAGAGAGGAAGAGAGAGACAGTAAGAAAGAGAGAAGGAGAGAGAGACAGTAAGAAAGAGAGAGAGAGAGAGAGAGAGAGAGAGAGAGAGAGAGAGAGAGAGAGAGAGAGAGAGAGAGAGAGAGAGAGAAAACACCACTCTCTAATCAGTTACTCTTCCTTTTTTGTAAAATGGCAACACTTTCCAACGAGGGACCACGGTTTTTCATTTCCATGTTGTGGTGTCCTACCGCAAGATTCACATCTAAAATATTTAGTTTTTGTCAATCAGCAGTAAAGTACACGATCATATATCTTAAGAATTCGCTATGGTCGCTCAATTCTGTTTTTTTTTTTTAAACTATAGACCAACTTTTATAAATGTTTATCATATTCCCAAACCAAACAGAAATTCTTTTTTCTTCGTTGTTCCCCTATTACTTTTTCGTCCACAAAAGTTCTCCGAAAACAGCTGAATCTAGCTACACCTTGTGGTCTAGCATCTGCGTGTCCTCTCTCTCTCTCTCTCTCTCTCTCTCTCTCTCTCTCTCTCTCTCTCTCTCTCTCTCTCTCTCTCTCTCTCTCTCTCTCTCTCTGTCTCTCTGTCTATCTCTGTATCTGAGTGTGTTTGCGAGTTTGGCCCGCTCAGTGTCTAGACACGGAACGGATGTTGTTACCACTCCACAATGCGATACCCTGTCTCCAAATTGTCGGTTCGGACGACCTTTCCCCTCGTGCGGAATGCCATTTTACCGGACTGCCAAGGTAACGTTAACAATAATCGTGGATATAGAGAGTCGTGTATGGAAGGAAGTTGTGACCGCGATAAATGTTACGCTAGCTTTCTGTCAGGGGTCGCGACAATTGTGGTAGGTCCGACGCTGTCTATTCACACCGACACGGTTTTCTTCAGGTCACTTGCGAAAACAGAATAAGTAGATTAAACCCCCGCACTCCTCGTGCTCTCTTAACTTTGCGTATATATCTCTTTCCTCTGCCAATATCCTCTTTTAGTATCCCCCCCCCCCCACCCCCACCCCCAGCACATACACACTCTAAAAAAAACCACACACTCGTTATTTTGTGCTTATTGTGTTGTTCGTAGCGACCATGTACGCGTGTAAGAAAATTTTGACACTTTTCAAAAGGTATGTATACTTCTGTAACTAGGCTAGTGGCTTTATTTGTTGTTGTTTTTTTTTTCAGTAGTGATACAAGCAGTAATAAAACATCGTCTTGGTCCAACCACATCAGCCTCGCAGCACAACTATCACCACTACCACCACCACCACCACCACCACCACCAACAACAACAACAACAATAACAGCAAACTTGTCAACACCATCCACGAAACACCAGGCAGATCTTGAATCAGCTCAGATCGTATTAAGAAGCTAGGAGAGCAGCTAGAGTGAAATCGAAGACGAGTAGTACTTGAAATAAAAAACCCAAAAAACTCCTAAGCTGACGCGAAACCAAAGCTGCCAAGTGTCCTTAAAAGACAAGATAAGACACGGAGATGGATCACCCTTCTGCTCGATGCTGCAACTGGAGATCACCACTGTCTGCGGCTTGGACGGTCTCCGCGCTCCTCTGTCGCTCCACACGGCCACACTACAACAGCTAAGGTCTAGATACGATGGAGATAAATTTGTTGATGTATTCAATAAGAGAGAGAGAGAGAGAGAGAGAGAGAGAGAGAGAGAGAGAGAGAGAGAGAGAGAGAAAGAGAGAAAGATTCTGTTGGGACGAGTAGGAAACTTTGTTACTTCTCATTCGTGACATGTACAAGATTGGGATCTTGTCAAAGCCTCGTGACGAGTTTTTCCCAGCGTCTTTAAGGGCTTCAGACCAGATCTATCAACTTTTATTTTCAAAACTTTTATTTCTCTTTCCCATTCTCCTCTATTTCCCAAAAGTACAGAGAGATCTGCGTAGAACTGATTTCAATTTCTGAACTGAGGCTGAAGAATGCGGAAATAGCAACTCGAAAAAAAAAAAAAAAAAAAAAAAAAAAAAGAAAATTATAGGTTCCCATGACTAGATATTTCTTGAATTAATTTATCACCATCTAAATTAATTCATGAAATGCTGCATAACCCCCCCCCCCCTTTTCTTTCTCTCTCTCTCTCTCTCTCTCTCTCTCTCTCTCTCTCTCTCTCTCTCTTTCTCTGTCTCTTTCTCTCTCTCTCTAATACATTTTTATACACACAAATATATTTTCTTGGGTGTTTCATTATTTTGATGCCCTTTTCAAAGAGCCCCGGTCCATTCTGTTCCATGCCCCTTCCTCCGTCACCTCTGTAGACATGTTCAATCTCAATCATTCGATCAACCAATCAATCAACGCAAGATGAATAGCAAACATAAGAAAAAAGATATCTTATCCTCTCCGAGCCGCTTATCCCCTCCCTACCCCTATCGTGGTGCTGATGAGGGATTAGAGACATACGTAGCATCTCAAGTCTGGCCAGGTTAGGTCTTACTTCAAGTCTAATCGCTTTACGGGATATTCGCCTCACGGCGTCCAGTATGCGACTCGCAGAGAAACGTAGGGGACGTGAAATGGATGAGAAAAGACCAATATCCCCGACGGCGGCAACTAGCCAACTAGGTAGGCCGTGTGGCTGGCTAGCTGGCAGGCGCAGACCCCATCTAGGGGGCTTACCGTTACCGGCTTGCAACGCTCTTGTTTATCAGGACCCCAAATATTTGTTCACCTGAGGACAGAATCGGGTCCGGTTACAGGTGAGAGTGACAGCTCGACCGGTCCGAGTGATGGATGCGACACGAGACCAGCTCAGTCGGCACTTACAGCGACTTGAGAGAGAGAGAGAGAGAGAGAGAGAGAGAGAGAGAGAGAGAGAGAGAGAGAGAGAGAGAGAGAGAGACAGACAGACAGACAGACAGAGACAGAGACAGAGAGAGACAGAGACAGAGACAGAGAGAGAGAGAGAGAGAGAGAGAGACAGACAGACAGACAGACAGACAGACAGAGACAGACAGAGACAGAGAGAGACAGAGACAGAGAGAGATAGAGAGAGAGGTAAGAGCAAATCAAATCCACCATCTTAATCAAATTACTTTCGCCATTATAGGATCCTTAACCAAGTATGGAACATCTACCATGTCAGATAGTCACAATGTCTTCAGCTTCACCAGGTCGGAGACACTAACTTTTCTTGGGTCGCATGGCCAGCGCCGATATAATAGTGTTACCGGGTGGATCCTATAAGTATTCGACATTAACAAAAAAAAAATGGGCAAAATTTAACTGCAAACACTTCATCTGAATTAACTAACACCAGAAGGATTATGACAATTGGCAGTAACAGCATGACGAAAGGAAAAAAAATAACATTTCTGTTAATATGCCTACACATATCCTTGTTCTTTTTTGGATATTTAGAAAAAAAAAATGGATAGATGGGCCAGTCTTCGAAATGCGGGCATCTTTGTGTTCTTGTGTTCCCGTTGTGGCTTAATTTAAAGCAACCTTCTATTCAACACTTTCAATATGAACTAGTCTTTGCTAGCTGGTCTCCACATCTTTATGATTGAATGGATCAAAGAGAATAATCGATATTTGCCTGACTGCGTTGGCAGATAATATCAACATGTCTGCATGATGTGCAAAAGTTATATATCTTTAATTAGTATTGGAGTTGGTATCACCCTTCTTTATGCCTTATGCAACAGATGCGCATATTTTTACATCTAAACCTGTGAAAATGGATGCGCTGTGATACAAATCAGGCCATGTTTACCCGTCGACTAAGGCTTGTCTTCAAACCGATCTCAGACTGAGAACTTTACGAGTACGAGTTGTGTAAGTTAATAAAGTCAATAGACGCAGACAATCTTAGTTTCAAAATTTGCGTATTGTTTTAACTGACACCATGCTTTATTCATTTAACTGTACTCTTACGCCTTTCACTCCTCGCACCCTATTTTGAGCCATTCCAACTTCACCAATGACTTCTCCTTAGACCATGTTAAAATTTATTCTTTTAAATGTAAGGTAATGCCTTTAGCCGTGTCCATCTTTCACTCCTCGGGCCCTGTTTTGAGCCATTCCAGCTCCACCAAGGGGCTCTTTGTTTAAACAATCTTACGTCGCCTAAGTTTCCTAATTAACGTTAGAAATCGGTTCTAATTAAATCATAAACTTGGGGAGTGTTTTGATGTCATCTTACTATGTATCTGGTCTGGTTCGTTTGCGATAGTAGTAGCCTCGGGGCACTGGAGAGGGACATTGGATGGAGATGATGGATCACTTGGCTTTACAGGGGAAGTGTAGTGGTCAACGTGCGAAGAGAAAGTGAGAAACAGAGAGAGAGAGAGAGAGAGAGAGAGAGAGAGAGAGAGAGAGAGAGAGAGAGAGAGAGAGGGGGAGGGGGGGGGGGAGAAGAAGGGGCGGCGATGTTTTCAGATACAATTATAGAGGATAAAAATAGGGTGATGAGATAAATACGAAATTAAGGGGGGGAAAATAGAAGAAAGCGGTAGAGAGAGAGAGAGAGAGAGAGAGAGAGAGAGAGAGAGAGAGAGAGAGAGAGAGAGAGAGAGAGAGAGAGAGAGAGAGAGAGAGAGACAGAGACAGAGACAGAGACAGAGACAGAGACAGAGACAGAGACAGAGACAGAGAGAGAGAGAGAGAGAGAGAGAGAGAGAGAGAGAGAGAGAGACAGACAGACAGACAGACAGACAGACAGACACAGAGAGATAGGTGAGAGACTGAGAAAAAAGGCAGAGATAAATAAAAGAATGGAGTAGAAACATCAGGGAGGGTGTGAAAAGAGAGACAGACAGGCTGACAGAATCAGATTGAGTGACAATTTAATCACAGTTTTGTCATATTCAAGAATGGAATAAAATCGAAAAAACTTCAGCATTATAATTTATGGGGAAAAGATAAATAGGTGCTTTGTAATTCAGAACAACAGACAGCAACGTTAACCACTTAAGCATAAACGAAAAAAAATTTTTAACCACTGTAAGATCTGAAATGAAAATTTTGATCATTGACATGATTTAGCGATGTTTGCTGTATAATCATTATTTTTTTTTTAACAAAAGCAGCCCCGATTCAACCGATGAAAATGAAACACCCTTTTCATACGCCGCAATCTTAATCGAACACTTCCTTATTCGGCATAAATGAATAGTATTTGCAATAAACATAAATGAATAGTATTTGCAGTAAACGTTGACGAAACAGAATATTGCACAAAGAGCGGCACAGGGAACAAACATTACCTGATATACATTATGCATAAACATGCACATTTATAATTTTGGCTTAGTACTCACTGAAGCAAGTGATACCTACAATGGCACAGTGACACATTTATAGGCGTTTTATGGCGCTCTCTGGCTGCGGGCATCAGATGCGCCTGACGGATCACACACCGTATGTCGGAGAGAGAAAAAAAAAAGGAATTTATTTAACACGGAATGAGATTTACTTATTAAGTGTGTAATCAGAAGCAAACGGTTATGATATGTGCCTGAAGCTCTGTTATTGCGACCAGTCTGTCTCTAGGCGCAAGTTTGGGGTGTGAGTGGGAGCCTGAAGATCTGTGGAAATCTATTATTGTCAACTATCTGCCTGTTAGCATAGACTTGTTGTTAGTGTCCTGGGGGTTCTGTAGGGAATTTTGAATTTTCATTACTCCTCTCTCTCTCTCTCTCTCTCTCTCTCTCTCTCTCTCTCTCTCTCTCTCTCTCTCTCTCTCTCCTTCTACATCTCTGTCTTCATCTGCCTTCCTTTCCCCCTCTTGGCCCCTCTCTACCTGCTTTTCCTTTGCCTCTAAATCCCTCTTTTTCCCTCCTTCTCTCCTTCCTCTCCCGCATCATAACACCGGACTGTAAGAACAATGACAATGACAAAAGGGGAAGCGCCCACCGTCAGATTTGGGGTGAAAATGGATTTGGCATCAGTGTGGCTGTACCACTGGTGGCGCCTAACTCCATTAGCCGACACTTTCAGTGCCATTTTCCCTGGCCCCGTGTCCCTCGCGCTGCTATCGCCGCTGACTGGACCTCCTAATTCGATTATCCCATCGATAAAGCCCAGGCAGTATCCGGCTAAAGGCACCTTATGGGCGCTGAATGCTGAGCGCTGGACGCTTTCGAATGAAAAGTTTTGTTTGAGATTATGAATTGTCACATGTCGAAAATTGCAAAGGCCGCACGGAAAATGTATATCAATATCTAATTCTAGATTTAGTTGAGAAAAAAAAATGACTAAATTTGCATAGGAACCGAGTAAACTGTTGTGTCGATTGATCTCTAACAACGAAAATGGTTTGTGGTCCATAGATCATGAATTATCACAGCATTCGATGAACATTCTTTGCTTTTTTTTTATTAGATTTGCTCAAGATCTCAAGCGGAGATTTGTACTTACTTCTTTTCACTCACACACATAAAAACAAAAGAACTGTAATAGTGATAATTAGAGGTCGAAGTAAAGAAACGCCGCTTCATCTAAAAAGGTAACTATGGTACATCGTAGGCTACCGTGCACCGTGAGGAAGTGGCTCAACAACAGACTATAACGTTTCTTCAATCTGGGTTGTAAAAAAAAAAACGGGATGTTGTTTATTCGTTATTCGCAGCTGGTCAACTTGCCCAGATCTAAACCCTCCCAATGCTTTAATCATCGCCATCTCCTTATAACGTTCATCCCACCGCCATGACGAGCATCGCGCAGAATCAACACAACAACATGGCGGAAGTCCCGCTCTTCGTGCACTGAAATCACAAGTCTCGGTAAGGGCTGGCCTACATGTACCACAAACCTTGGCTCTAATGACAGCCCACAGGGATCAAATCAATAGATACTGCGCTCGGTTTCACCAGCAATGGCCTCTTCCAAGTCCAAGCGTAGACTGGGCCGAGCCAGCCTTAGTCAACCACGGACCCTATCACCAGAATAACACCAGTGGAATGGTCAGTTTTTTAGGTCTGAGTTTAATTGTAGTTTTGTCGTTTATTCCCCCCCTCGGAAATTACACATTTGTAGTCTATACGCGATGTAAATTATTGAGGGTAATGGGGAAGATACATTCTAAAAAATGTAGATTCTAACTTGATGAGCAGAAGCACATTTAAACTTCATGTATCAGTTAATTAACCCCAAACCTTCAAGGATATGATGCTGTAGACACCAAAACTAACAGGTCAGGCGTGTCTCTGCTAATAGGAAAAATTTCGTAAGCAGAGTGTGTGTCGGTTTGAAAAGGTCGGCCTTTATGCATCAACAATAAAAACAATAAAAAACAACAATTGTATCATCATCAACAATAATAACAAAAACGACAACAACAACAGCAACAACAACAAAAACAAAAACAGCGCTAACGACACAGCAACAACACAAAATATCAGAATAACAGGACACTTGTGTCGCAGTGGCCTCAAGGACATGACATGTCGACACGGCCACTGTAGACAATTATCTGCTTAAGTTTTCTTTCGCACGATCAAAAAAATAAAAATTCAGAAGTTTAAAATTTTTTGTTATTTTTTTTTTAATCTCTGTCTGGATTTCTTTTTACTTAAATTCTAACAAATCTTTATCCGTATATAAATTCTCTCTATCTTTGTCTGTCTACCTGTCTGTCTATCTCTCTCTCTCTCTCTCTCTCTCTCTCTCTCTCTCTCTCTCTCTCTCTCTCTCTCTCTCTCTCTCTCTCTCTCTCTCTCTCTCTCTCTCTCTATCTATCTATCTATCTATCTATCTATCTATCTATCTCTTTACTAATACTACTGCTACTGCTACTGCTACTGCTGCTACTACTACTACTGCTGCTGCTACAACTACTACTACTACTACTACTACTACTACTACTACTACTAATACTACTACTACTACTACTACTACTACTACTACTACTACTACTACTACTACTACTACTACTACTACTACTACTACTACTACTACTACTACTACTGCTGCTGCTGCTGCTGCTGCTGCTGCTGCTACTACTACTACTGCTGCTGCTGCTGCTGCTGCTACTACTACTACTACTACTACTACTGTCCTGCTATTTCTACTTCTACTACCACCACTACTACTACTACTACTACTACTACTACTACTACTACTACTACTACTACTACTACTACTACTACTGCTGCTGCTGCTGATGCTGCTACTACTACTACTACTACTACTACTACTACTACTACTACTACTACTACTACTACTACTACTACTACTACTACTACTACTACTACTACTACTACTTCCATTGCCACCACCCGAGGCGGGTCTCGGGTCAGCGACCGCCCGCAGGCCGGACCCATTCCCGGGCGATCTTAATTTGATTACCGAGTGGAAAATTATCGCGATTACCCGGCCGCGCCCCGTGCCTCGTGCCTGGTAAATGCATGCAGGTTTTGTAGATGAAATTGGAATAATTGATCTGATGACGACCCACCAGGCTGCATGTGTGTTCACCACCCCGCATTACCCTTCCATCATTGTTGTATCTCTTCCACTTTCCCTACCCCTCCCCCCCCCACCCTTTTCCCCAACCCTCTTTTAGTAAAATAATTGTCCGCCTTTGGGGAATAATTATAGTGAGGATGATCATGATATCAATAATGGTTAAAGTATTTGCAAGTTTTATAATTGGTGGTTATTCTTTACTTTTACTTTCAATTACTGCATCACTGGTTATTGAAAAATTGCTCAAACTGGTGATGATCTTCTTCTTCTTCTTGTTCTTGTTCTTCTTCTTCTTCTTCTTCTTCTTCTTCTTCTTCTTCTTCTTCTTCTTCTTCTTCTTCTTCTTCTTCTTCTTCTTCTTCTTCTTCTTCTTCTTCTTCTTCTTCTTCTTCGTCTTCTTCTTCGTCTTCGTCTTCGTCTTCTTCTTCTTCTTCTTCTTCTTCTTCTTCTTCTTCTTCTTCTTCTTCTTCTTCTTCTTCTTCTTCTTCTTCTTCTTCTTCTTCTTCTTCTTCTTCTTCTTCTTCTTCTTCCTCTTCTGATTATTACCATATAGGGTCACAGTGATATAACGGCTGTAGCTGTGTTCCATCGCTTTATAACTGTAGCGCCTTTCTATCTCATGACATCTCCTTCACTACCTGTTCGCCTCGGCTTGCTGTGCCTCGTGATTCTGATCACACGATATCATAGATGGGTGCCCACCTCGACAGTAGGGCTGCCTTATGATATATCAGGATTCGCCCACTTTAAAGACTGCCATGGCGGCACTTCAGTCGTGCCCAAGAATCGAATGCATCTTTGCAATAATTCAATCTCTCTCTCTCTCTCTCTCTCTCTCTCTCTCTCTCTCTCTCTCTCTCTCTCTCTCTCTCTCTCTCTCTCTCTCTCTCTCTCTCTCTCTCTCTCTCTCTCTCTCTCTCTCTCTCTCTCTCTCTCTCTCTCTCTCTCTCTCTCTCTCTCTCTCTCTCTCTCTCTCTCTCTCTCTCTCTCTCTCTCTCTTTCTCTCTCTCTATCTCTCTCTCTCTCTCTCCCTCCCTCCCTCTTGTCTGTGTCCCTGCATCGCTCGTTTTCTCAAACTCTAGTTATTACTATTGTAGTAAATGCGCTCGTTAAATTAATGTCTTCGCGTGTGTTATGATTCAATTATGCAAGCCTTTTTTCTCCTCGGTAGCCCATACAATTGTGAACCCGGCTCTATGCTGTATAGCGGTCGTGGAAAAAAAAATATAATAATAATGTGGAATAAGCGATACGTTTTGGGTATTTTCCCGTCCATTATACTAGCAAAAGGTGCGTGGCGCCACTGGGCGATTTCATTTCACCCGGCCGTGAATGAGTTTTCACGTGTGTGGCCCTTCACTCTCTTTTCATATATAAAAACTAAAATACAAAACAAACAGAACTTGGCTTGAAACATTACAGTTTTCGTTTTAAAGAAAAGTAACGCAAGCTTTCCTTTCTTCCACAACAAACATGGCCGCGAGAATGGCTTCGCCTTGCGGGCCGCTTTTGTCAATGTTGAATGTATCTTCGAAATGGGACAAACAGAAGTTTTGTTCACACTCTCCTTCCCCGCGGAGTTAGCTGCTGACGTAGGCAACATTACAGTAGACATTAAAAATAATGTCGAGGCGCATAAATTAATATTCATGGAGCTCAACGTTGCGTTTTTAGCCGTTGGTGGCCAGCTGACCCAATTTTGAAGCCATTTTGTTCAGAATGGTATGAGCAAGGAAAGTGTTCGAACCGTGATGAAAGTCAGGTCTTTGCCTTAAAGGTGTAAGGCAATGTAGAGATTTGAAATATTGGCGAAAGGTCAATAGGAAAATACAGTTTTTAGTGAACAATGCTTTGTGTAGAAATGATAAATAATTATCCTCAAGATCTATAATTATATCTTACCTTTGTGAGATTTGTACAGATTTAATCAAAGTACTGAATAGCTCTGAAACGTTAAACCAGTTGTTTCTTCTTTTGTCTATATCTATCTACTTATCTACCTATCTATATTTCTATATTTCTGATAACTTTCGGTTTCTCTTTCTGCACATTCTCTATCCATCTCTCTTTCTCTCTTTACCTTTCTCTATCTCTCATTTTGCAGTATAACTCACTCTTTCTCTCCCTCTTTTTCATTCTACCCTCACCCATCCCTTCCCATGCTCAATAACTACATACAGAATGTTTCCACGGAGAAGCAGCACCTCGTCCTCTTTGTCGCTCGATGCCTTGGTGAGAAGCTTATTTTCTGCTCCACTATTAGGACAGGCAAAAAGGGAAACAAATTGCATTGAATGGGCGCTGGGGAAACGCAGGGCGATGGACCCTCTCCAAGCAGCGGCCGTGCGGCTTTCAGAACTAAACGTTCGCGCACGCTGCTGGTGGGCACAAAAGAGCAGCTAGAGGACCAAGACACCGGTCCTCTATGGGAGAGAGAACGGCCACGGCTTACGGCGCTTAGCATAGCGCGTCTTTCATTGTCGGAGAGAGAAAGAGAAGTTAGAGTAGTAGAGAGAGAGAGAGCTGGGGAGAAATGGATCTTACTCGGGGTAGACAAGGTGTGCCATGACTCGGCATGATACTGCAAGGATTTGCAAAAACTTTCTGCTTTTACCAATGTCATCAGACTACGCGTGCTTTTATTTTACATTTTTTTCCCTTCTTCTTTTCTTTTGCTTTTTCCATTTCCATCTTTTCTTTATACCTTGAGCTCTATTTGGATATCTGTTTCCACCTGCGTCTATGATAGTGGTATAATTAAAGTTGAATTTTTTCCCTCCCTATTTTTTTTTTTTTTTAACTTTCTTCAATATCGCTGCAGCCTGTGCTTATGGCGTGATATTCCACAATAAATCGCGAGCGACCGCCATGTTTGCATTTCATTATATTTATGAAATAACGCTATCGCTTTCGCGAAATACGATTAAACTTTTTTTTTCCTTTTGCTTACTTGGTTTTTGCCCACATCACCAAGGTGGGGTGTCGACGGGAAAGTAAAAGGGGACGATAAATATTATGATCATTACGATTTTCATGCACAGGCCTATTGGGCTGATGCCTCGCTCTTGTCGCAAGGCATTTAAAACGGTCTCATTATTTCCATTAATAAGGCCTCATTTGAAAAGTCACGAATTTTGCCTCGGACTATTTCAGTCTTAATGCAGCGTTTTTCACATTTTTAAGGATATCCAAAATTTTAAGCAGTTCGTAACGTCTACACCATCTCCTAGTAATTATCACAAGACCTTTTTTTAAATTTTCTGCATTTTTTTTTTTTTTTTTTTTTTTTTTTTTTGTGTGACTAGCTATTGCGCTAAAAAGTTCTTACGTTAGCATCTACAGACGAACGAACCCCCCCCCCCCCCACCCTCCTCCCGGTCAGTGAAACTGAAATCTACCTTTTTGACATCTGGCATCGAACGATGTAAACTGCCGGTCGCAATGAGACCAATAGAGGAATATTCCCTTTCAATATCTCAGTGTTCTAGATTTGTATTAGCATAATTTACCGTATGTTTAGCCGTTCGACAACTTTCTGTATATTCTTATCTTAATGACAGTTCAGTTCAGGAACATGTCATTTTCCTTTTCTTTCTGTATGTCTGTATTTGTATATATCGGTAAATCGCGCGTATGACCGTGCATAAATGGGATCACACAGTATTTTATACCTACCACACCTGGCTCCGCTTGCCGCAGCAGTGTCATTCCTCTCGGGTGATGAGGGTCGCCCTGTGAAGCGTCCAACACTACCCGCGGTGCTGATCTCTGTGTCAACTGATGCCAATCGGGTTAAACCAGGTCGCCCATTGCTTTCAGGATTAAACAAAACAAAACAAAAAAAAAAAGGATAAAAAAAAACTGACTGAAAAGATGAGAAACGCGCAAATCAAGCGCTTGTCTATTGATGGATTTGAGCACTGGCATAAAGTCGAGGACAAATCTTGGGCCGGATTACTTATCATATCAGCTTCTAACCTCTGGTATTATTCCGGGCTCGTTGTGTAGCAAGAGGAGACTGTGAATGGATCTGTTTTACACTTTATTCTCTCCCCCTCCTCCTCCTTCTCCCTGAACACACACACACCTTTTCCATCTCTCCTCACACCTATATATACACCTCCCGCACGCACACACACACACACACACACACACACACACAAGCAACGTATGCGGTTGTCCCTGGGTTCGCCAGACAATGCTCGGCACCGGCGCTCCAGTCAAGAGGCCTCCATGATTCCAGGGGACGTGATGAATGGGGGTGTCTTCCCCCTCGTAAACGATCCACAGAGGTGTATTCATCGGGACACCACACCGCCGAACCGAAGAGGGGGAAAACCGGTCGAAAATAATAAGCGAAGCAAAAAGATTCGGGGTGGGGGGGGACTCGCAGACTAGACCCGCCAGAGCGAGCTGCGACGACGGGAACCAGCAAGCATTGTCACTGCCTGTGATAATAAGAAAAAAATAAAAAAAGGGCAGGAAACTTCCCCATACGACCATATCTCTGTGGCAGCTCTTGCTTGCTGATAGGAGATTGGTAACGGTGGAACGGGAGAGAGAGACAGACACACAGACAGACAGAGAGACGGAGAGAGATAGACAGATAGAGAGACAGACAGAGAGAGAGACAGACAGATAGAGAGAGAGAGACAGAGACAGAGAGAGAGAGACAGACAGAGACAGACAGATAGAGAGAGAGAGAGAGAGAGAGAGACTTAAAACTTTTCACCTTTACTTGATATTTGGTTGATATTTCGTACAAACTTTAATGTCCTGTATTCTGTAAGTCACAAAAAGAAATTAAGTATGCCACGGAGCTTTCTGACTTTTCTTATTGGCAATTGGACTTTTCATTACACGATTATTTTAGAGCAAAATCACGGCTAGATCTACAAGTTTAAGGATAAGATGAAAAAAAAATTAGATCAGTGCAGACTTGCCATTCTTCTTGCTGTTCAAACAGTGTAAACACCAGTATGTCTTTAACGGCACAAACGTGTATAGCCTAACAACCCTACAGCACTCGAGAGGTAGGCCGTGGGTGCTGTATTAGTGTGGAGAGGTTTCATGATATTATAGCGGTGTCACATTTAGACCCTTGCCTCCGAATAAATGTGTCACATTAATGTTGGAGGCCCCAGCGCTGTGCGACTCCTTTACCTCTTGTTTATTTACTCTGGAAGCAAGAGCGGCCGCTGTTTACGAGCGCTCTTTGTTCAGGCCCGGCTGGCCAGCTTCAGTTGACGGTGCTGCTGATACCGCTGCTGCAGGGTTTGGCTATAGCTCCCACCACATAATGTCTACAACAGCAGCTCTGAATTCTAAAGTTTCCGTGTGTTACACAGTACCGCAGAGTCTCCGAAATCTGAGATACGTGGTTGAATGGTTATGTAATAGATAGTACTGGTGAATGTCCATAGTCACAATACGGGATCGGATGGTAATATGGTCGGAAAGTAAAACAGAATCTCTAAAATCTAAGATACGCGATCGAATGGTAGGAAATATATATAAGGAAAGTTAAGCAGAATCTCCCAAATCTGAGACACCTGATCGAATGGTAATATACTAGAAAAGTACTACAGAATATCCAAAATCTAAAAAATGAATGGATGTATTCCCACCATCTCTTAAATCTCTCTTTCTTGACCTTTCTGTTATTAAAAGAAATAACTTTATAACCAGCGAGTGTAGGGGGACGAATTAATTTGGTAATGACTCGGTTCTTTGTCGCTGACAAAGAAAAGCAATCAAACATTATTTCACTTAAATTTTCCTTCGTAAGCGTCATAAAACAGTTTTAAAAACTTATCGGAAACTCAGTTAAGTTGCAATACAGACTGTCCAATTTTTTTGAAACTTCGCGTGTAAAGCCATGAGGAAGAGGCGCTGAAATAGAATAATGTGAATTAACATCATTTTCCTTCACTTTCTCGGCTCGATCATCCATGCGAATATGCTTACAAAGAAGACCGGAAAAAAAAGGAAAAAAGAAGATACTTATATTATTGATATGAAAACAAAAAAGTGCTCTCATTATGACGGCCATGGAGCCGTTCGCATATTGGCACGGCTATCAAGGGCAAACATGCCCAAGGATTTTGATCTTACACAGAGATACAGCACTTGGCCGCCATTCGGACGTTAGACTTGGGTCTACTTAGTGATTGAAAAAAAATCTTAGTACGCATTAATTTTGTCCCACGCACAGCCGATGCTCTATAGATCTAATTTATTTGTTTTATTTTTTTTTTGTTTTTTTGTTTTTTTCGGTATTCTTAGTTTCCCCTTTTGAATAAGAGGAAAATAGCTTGTAGCACAAATTATTCGGTCAAGATCATAAATGTGCCATTATATAATGAGTGCAGTCTTTTTTATTGTTTTACTTATTTTTTTGTTTCCATTTTGATGATGTATCAGTACAGCCTAAAGAACTTTTTTTCCCTCGAAGACTAGTAATTTCCATACATAAAGACCAGTGAACGGAAAGATGCGGGCGTATTAATGTAGTTTGTTACCTTTTAATGTATTTCATCCATTCATTAAATTCTAGTTAGCTGTAGAATCAATTGAAAATACCGAAGGACAAGTTACAAAAGTCAAATACTGATTACAAAATCAGCACCAGGAATATTCTCGATCTCTCGTTAGCCCGTTTTACGTTCCAGCCTTTCTAACACAATTAGCATCTTGCTGAGGGAAATCTTGTCCATATAGAAGTCGTTTATTTCTGTGGAGCGATTATGACGATTTTGACACTAGAAGAAAGGAAAAGCCACAGTGTGGGCACAGGGAGATGAAGTGAAAGAAACTGTAGGAAGAGAGGAAGGAGGAGTAGAGTCCAGATAAAGAGAAATAACTTCCACGTTGTCTCTAGGAGACCTTAGGTAATCGCTTTGGACTCGAAAGTTCGAGCAATGGTAAAGCGTCTCCACTGTTCAAGAAACTTTGGTTCACAGGAGTTATCTAGGAAAATAGAAAGAAAGAAAATCAGGACTGTAAGGCTTTTTGGTAAAGTCTGATCTCGAGGAGTCTCAACGGAAGCCAGCCTCACTAACTCTCTCATTTTCCTGAAGGGGGGAGGAGAGATTGTGAAGCCAGATTCTCAGGCCCTTATGTCAGGCGAGGCATACAATTAAAACATCCTCCCACTGTCATTGTCTCCTCTCTAAAGCTCCTCTCGTTAAGTGTCACCATCTCTTTGGGGACCTCCTCCGCTGCCTCCAGGGGTGCCTTATGTTGAGAATCTGGAGGAGCGCGCGTGTGTGAGGGTACGATGGGATAGTTCAGGGGAAGGGGAGAGCACTGAGACAAAAAGTGGAAGGAAGAAGGATATTGCCTGATGCCATGCCATGCGCTCCAAATCTAAAATGACCGTAGTGACATCAGGGGCAAAAACTGTTCAATAGCCCTAGTGACCACCGGCGATCCTCTGACCAAAAGAATGAAGAGCAGAAGAGGATGACCAGCGGTTTTAAATTAGAAATCTCTGCGGGACGTGGGGTTGTCGCCCCTGCCCATGGGGACTTTGTGGTTTGAGGCGTCACAGTGTAGGGTTCGGATGTTGAGACTGGACACTCTTCCCACATCTTCGTCTTCCATCTCCAACACCTGTCTTTGCCTCTTTCTCTCTCTCTCTCTCTCTCTCTCTCTCTCTCTCTCTCTCTCTCTCTCTCTCTCTCTCTCCCCCTTCTAAAACAAAAAACAAAGACAAAAGACAGTGAAGGTGAAAACAAAAGACAGAGCAAAGACTTCGATAAAGCGGGGGAATAAAAGGTAAACCCTTTTTCACTCTGTGGCCCCAGGGTGAAGATTTCTTTTTCGCTAATGGTAATCTTGAACTCTGGTAGGTAAGACTTGTTCTCACCTGACTAAAGAGTGACAAGGAGCTCCACCTACTCTTGTCACCTGAACTTCACTACAAAGGCGATAAACTGTGAAATCAAAATCTCTGCTTCAATTAAATTTATTTTTTTTCTAAAGTTTATGATCTGTATGGAGACGAGTAAATTTCAAAGTATAAAAGACAAAATAATGCTTACCTAATTGGGCAGCATCTCTGCCTTTTTCTGTCTGTCTCTGTCTGTGTCTGTCTGTCTGTTTGTCTGTCTTTCTCTCTCTCTCTCTCTCTCTCTCTCTCTCTCTCTCTCTCTCTCTGTCTGCCTGTCTCTCTCTGTCTATCTATCTATCTATCTATATCTATCTATCTATCTATCTATCTATCTATCTATCTATATATCTATCTATCTATCTATCTCTCCCTCTCCCTTTCATTAGTTCTTTTCAATCCAGGGTGATTAGGAATTTGTCTAGACGAAACTAAAACTTTGACTTAAGAGTTTAAATCTTTTACTAAAATGAGATAAGAAACGTCTAATATAGGGAATGCATTATTCAAGTTAAGATTAGCGCTTGGTGACTTCTATGTATAAAATCATTTGTCTAAGTTCTTTTTCTGCTTTAAAATATTTATTGCAATTGTCCCCTAGTAATTATAGCGCTATGCTTGATTAACATCTTATCATAAAACTATGTCATTCTAAAGTCGCTTCATTTTTTTTATTTATTTTTGTTTTGTTTTGTTTAACAATTCTTTGTTGTACGTAATTGAACTTTTTCATCGCTGTTTCTTATTTATTACCAGTCGTATTAACATAACCATCGAGATAAAGAGCTCTATTAACCCAAATTATTATCATTGCCATCAGTCTACTGTTGTGAAGCAATGCTACTGCCCTATTTTCCCAGGCATACTCTCTTTGCACTCACAGAAAGGGCTCTAGACCTAATTTATTGTTTAATACTTTAAAAGGGGAGCTTAACATCTTGACAAATCTTAATTACTCGACGTGGTTTCCCGACCATACATTTTGCACGGAAGAGACTCAACTGAAATCGTAAATGGTATAGCTTTAACTTCAAGTCGAAGAGCCTTGCTTTATAATAAACGACTTTTGTTTTAAACTTCAATAACACCCCCCCCCCCCTCCCCTCACCTCTTTTCGCTGTTATTTTGGTACCGAATTTTAGAACACGTTCTTAAGGTGTTATTATTCTCATACATAATGGACATGATAATAACACTGGTGAGGGTTATAAAAATAAAAATGACAGCAGAAGAAGAAAATGCGCTGAAAAGATTTTGAATAATTATGTGGTGACCACGTGATGCCAAGCTTTAACTTGGTTTATTTTCAGTACAATCTTTTTTCTTTTTTCTTTTTTCATTATAGCGAATATATTAAGCCGTAACTCTGAATTTGACAACGCCAGCTTCATCTCTGCTAGTAAAAAAGTTCCAGGTTTTACCCTGACGATTTGCAAGTCTTTAGTTCCACCAGGCTGTTATCGCCTGCGCACCGCTTGTACCGGGGTAGATGTGTCTGTTTGCTTGGGCCTGTTTGTGATAAGCAGCACCCAGGCTCGGGGAAATCCTCCGTGGACTGGTCATCTTACCTGACGTTGCATTGGCGCGACCTGGTCAAATGTTTGCCCAAGTCTTGACACCGAATCTCCCGGGACTCGAGGTATGTCTCCAGCGGTTTCTGTTGCACCTATTAGCGGCGGCAGAATTCGTGACGCTATAGACCTGGTAAGAGCCTGTCTAGGGGAGAAGTAGAAATCTGGGATTGCGCGGTTTGAGCGTGTTGGTGAAAAATATTGGGAATTTTTTTTTAAAAAATGGTTTATACTCTTCAGCCAAGGGAGAAGAAGAATAAAGGAGAAGAAGAAGAAGAAGGAGGAGAAGAAGAAGAAGAAGAAGAAGAAGAAGAAGAAGAAGAAGAAGAAGAAGAAGAAGAAGAAGAAGAAGAAGAAGAAGAAGAAGAAGAAGAAGAAGAAGAAGAAGAAGAAGAAGAAGAAGAAGAAGAAGAAGGAGGAGGAGGAGCAGGAGGAGGAGGAGGAGGAGGAGGACGAGGAGGAGGAGGAGAAGAAGAAGAAGTTGATGAGGATGAAAATGAAGAAAGCAAAGAGGTGAATTTGAACAAGCATGGTCAAAAATGAATACGACAGAAACGATGATGAAGAGAAAACTCATTAAATCCAAGCATTTTGTTCTCCAACGACAATCCCTGATTGCGCCCGTTAAGAAAAGTTATGGACATTATAGACATTAAACAATTAGCTGAAATCCCCTTCCTGGCAGGTAGGCGATTGAATCCGACCTCTGCTTTCAGAGATGTCGTCTAGATACAACGATAATTACGCTAATGGCCCCTGCCGTGACACAAAGTGACAAATATTACGTCGTTATATCAGAAATATTGCCACTGCAATCAGTGCTCTACCGCCTGATCGAGCAGTGCCGTGTGGGGGGAGGGGAAGGGGGATGGTAGTTGTGGTTGAGTTGGGCGTGGTTGCCCCCAACCCTCCCTCTCCCGCTGCAGGGTGGTCTTTGCAACGGCTGTCGCAGATGACCAACAACGGCAGCAACAACAACAGAGCACCTAGAGGGTGGCGGGTTGACTCCCCAACGCCGTTACACAAACACCTGACAGGTCAAACCGCCCAAGATGGAGGGTCAGCCTATTGTCCCAGGTGTCGGACACGACGGTCAGGCGATCAGGAGGACTTCCACGGGTGGTCATTGGCGAGGTGATGGCATGTGCGCGCCACTGTTCTTCCTTCAGGAGGGATGCTGTCCGTCATGTCTGGCCAGTGCGCAGTACGGGGAAAAAGGCAAAAACAAAAAAAAAAAAAGAAAGGAAAAGGAAAATGTACCTTGAGAAAAAATTGACATTTAATATCTGGAGGATGTAGAGGGCGTATACTTCTTAGATTACTTTTTTGGTTTGATATTTCGCCCAACCAAAATGTCTCCGTTCTCTTTATTTAACTAATTAGTCTTGTAATAGCTTTCGGGCTCAAAATCAAAGCATCGTATTGTCCAATAATGACGTTGCTGAATCACAGCTGTTTATTTTTCTCTACTTTTCAAAAGTAGTAAACTACAAAATGTTTGACAACGAAGATGCTTTCCACTCTTACACTGAATCGTTTTAAATATAATTATCTTCTAGGTATTCCAAAGAATCTTAGACACAGAAACCATCTATTCTATTTACAAAATAGGTAATCATCCAGTTAAAAAAATCTCTGTCAGTAAACGATCAGTAAAACGAACAGCCGGGAGGCAGTGAAAGAAATTAATGCTGACATAGTCGCTACCCCGGGGGACCTAAAACAATTATTATCGAGAAATGACAGCTAAGAAAAGGGGTACTTAGATTTTTGTCCTCCCCCCGGGGTTTCCGGTCAAGGGAAGGAACTGCCATGACATGTGACCCCCAGGGAACAATCCAGCCAATCGGCAGGAGACACTTAACTGATTTGGTCCGCCAAGACTCGCCATTCGGTGAGCGCTTATCGAGAACTTTGCCTCGATCCTGCACCGTTACTTACCAGCCGAGGCGTTCGGCAATCAAAGCCTGGCATTTATTGCTGCTGCTGTGTCAGGTTTTAACGGTAATGGCTGAAGGTATGGGGAGAGCGGGGGAGCGGGGGGATTCTGTTTTAAAACCTTTCAAGTTCATCGTGATTATCTCTCTCCATATCTCTCTATCTTTCTATCTTTAGCTATCTATATGTATCTATCTATCTATCTACCTATATATCTATCTATCTATCGGTCTATCTATCTATCTATCTATCTATCTATCTATCTATCTATCTATCTATCTATCTGTCTGTCTGTCTGTCTGTCTGTCTGTCGGTCTGTCTATATATCTATCTATCTATCTCTCAGTTTATCTATCTATCTATCTATCTATCTATCTATCTATCTATCTATCTATCTACCTATATATCTATCGGTCTATCTATCTGTCTATATATCTATCTATCTATCTATCTATCTCTCAGTTTATCTATTTATCTATCTATCTATCTATCTATCTATCTATCTATCTATCTATCTATCTATCTATCTATGTTTTCCACTCCACTTCTCTCGCTGCCATACCTTCATCGATCCTCTATAATCATTATTGTATATCAGTTCCCTGGGTTATCCTCCCCTACGTACCTCCTAACAGACAGGTGTCATACCGTCACTCTGTCAATCCACGTCCCACGTCCACCTCAGGGTGTTTTCCTCCTCCACGCCCGTCCAGCTAAGATCGAAATGCCAGGCCAAACAATGGATTACTGACCAGTTATTGCTGGACACGGGGGAGCGTTAAGTGCGTTTAGTGTTCGCCACCTGGAGCTGTCGGTGCCTGGGCTCTATATTGCGCTATTTGGGGAGACATAGGTGTCTCTTGTCCCACCTTTGGGGCTGGCAGCGGGGTGGTTAGATGATTGTTGAAGTGTAAGGCACAGATTTGAAAATTGTCATCAGATGTCGCATCTTATTGGAATTTTGTAGAGATACAAAAAAACAAAAAAAACAAAAAACGTATTTAATCAAAAGATGGGATGACTTTAATGATTGATAGAATATCATTGCCATGTTCATCATCATCATCATCATCATCATCATCAAAGACAACATCAGCATAATCATCATTATCATTGACATCACCTTCATCAACGTAATCACCGTCATCACTCTCTTCTAACTCACTTCCACCACTACCATAATTATAACCCCACTACTAAGTTTTCACCATCGCTATCATCGCAACATGAATATGCGAAGTCATCTTGCAATCATCACGATAACATCACAATTCTACATCCAAAGGTTCTCTTCTCACAGGTATTCTTTTTTCTTTATCTTTTTTTTTTCATGAAACAATAGCGCTTTTATATATATATATATATATATATATATATATATATATATATATATATATATATATATATATATATATATATATATATATATATATATATATATATATATATATATAGTCTGCCTTACGTGCCACATTAATCTGTGTTTGTTTGTCTTTCCGCCTTAAGCTCTGTTCAGCAATGAAGGTAAACGGTCAAAAAGTCTGTCTCTTCTTTTCCTAGCTCGGAACAGTGTGGAGCAGTCATGGCTTAGAGAGGAAGAAAGAGTGATAGAGAGAAAGTGAGAGAGGGAGAGAGAAAGTGAGAGGGGGAGAGAGAAAGAGAGAAGAGAGAAGAGAGAAGAGAGAGAGAGAGAGAGAGAGAGAGAGAGAGAGAGAGAGAGAGAGAGAGAGAGAGAGAGAGAGAGAGAGAGAGAGAGATTGAAGGCAAAGCAGCTCGCGCTAAGTGGCCCTCCACTAGAACACTACCCAACAATATGTTATGTTTCCTCTTAATGTGTATCCGATTTACCCGAGCCACTTGAGCCGCGAGAGAGCGGTGCCACTTTAGGCCCGGGAGCTATGTCTTCTTCGGAATGCGCGTGAAGGGAGTCTGGAGCGACCAACGAACAATTCAAGACAGATTTCCTAGACCTCATGCCCGTTGGTC
This sequence comes from Elysia crispata, assembly GCA_033675545.1. Classification (NCBI taxonomy): domain Eukaryota; kingdom Metazoa; phylum Mollusca; class Gastropoda; family Plakobranchidae; genus Elysia; species Elysia crispata. The sequence continues at coordinate 797,184 of JAWDGP010002410.1, read as the reverse complement.
TGGGGGAAAGAGTCGACCAGAGAGCTAGATGCTCTGAGAGTCGTGGATGTCTATTGTTTTTCATTTGTTTGTTTGGTTTTTTTTTTAGGTCTTATTCTTACTTTTTTTTTGTTTTCCAAGATTTCGATGGATTATTTGTTTGCTTCTTTCTAATGTTCAACTGGTTGGTTTGGTTCTGTATACACACAAAAGATGTTGCACCTGTACTTGTTACTATTTTTTTTTCTTTTTTTTTTTCGCTTGAGCTTTTGTTTTTTCGGTCTCGTGTCATAGCCTCAAGATGTACAGGTTTAAATTTTTGACTAAGCTGATGATGATTTATGTTATCATTTTCATCTTATCATGCGAGCACTAAATCAAGATTTTTGGAACAGATAATTGCAGTCAGCTAAGTGAGTTCAATCAGAGCAAAGATGATGACTGTTACAAACAAAAACAATAATAACAAAACCGCTGTCCCAACTAAAGTCAATGAAGAAGTTACATCATGTCTGAGAATGCGCTGTAACATAAAGATCCACACCGAAAAATTAATATATCTAAGATGGTTCCAAATGCTTGGACCCCCGACAGTTCTGCGGTGAGTCAGAATAATCTGTAGGCATTGTCAGTTCACAATACTTTTTTCTGTTAGACAATAAGCTCGGTATAAAGCTATGATTTTAAATGGTCTTTTAGATGATCATAAATTGCAATATAACCGTATTTAGCCAGACGGTCCTAAATCCTCTCTCATTGTACCACTATAGCTGTAGCTTCTCTATGTAGATCGTCTCCGAAATCCATCTCGAGAACTTATCCGTTTTGCCCCTTTCTTTGGATGAAGCGTTTTGGTACCGTGTGGCACCACCAGATCGGGGGAGTCTCTCAGACCTGGAGAGGTTTGGACTGGTGACCTGCAGCTCCACACAAGTGGACTCCACCGGGAGCTTAAGGCCAGGGCTACGGCCGACCATGCTGTGACCCAGGGGGGTGCTGGGGACCTCTCCAAGCGGTGGTAATCCGACACCAGGGATGTTCTGCAGCAGACCAGGCCCAGAGCTCAGCTAGAGGAGTCCGGCAGTCTCGGGAATCAATGGGGAAAATAGAGGAAGAAACTCGAGTTTTTTTATTCATTTAATGGAAAGTTTTAAAGGGAGATGAATGAGTTTGAGAAAACAAGTCATTAGGGAGATGGGAGAGAGAATATGAGAGAGAGAAAGAAAGGGAGGGAGGAAGGGGGAGGGTGAGGGAAGGAAGCAAGAGAGAAGCGGTGTGAACGAAGCTTTGTAAGTGAAATCAATGCCTAAATATCATATCATATTCATTGGGTTTGAAATACTTGAAATAATTTTTTATGTGCTTGTCGACATTTAAATTAGCGTGACGTTTCTTTTCCGAATAAATATTTCGTAATTTACTTCCAAATACGGCTTCGACTTTAAATCCCAAATATATAAGGTAAAAAATAGCTTAGCGGGTTCCACTTTCAAGAGAGCATAACTTATTGTTTAAATGGACTTACCTGTAGTGAAGTCATTAACCAATACATACGACACTGCATCTGCTGAACATTAAATATGTGTTTGTTTACGTCGATATCACTCAACCGAAGCGAGGCAGCTGATTTCCTTAATACATCCTGGTTCTGTGCCGAAGTTTCGGGTCATTGTCTTAACCTTCCATCTCCTCCCAACGGGTATTTTTAACCACGATCCTCCCCGGTTAAAGTGCTCGGTTCTCCTTGCTCATTAGCGTTAATCCTCAAACAGTGGAGTCTCAATTTGTGTCTGAAAAAAAAAATAACAACATTAAAATGTGAGTGTCAAGACTTCACAATCATTAGAGGCGGAGGATCGGGAGCAGAGTCTAGTGAGTGACTAAATATTTACTATGAAGTAACCCTTTTTTCTTTTTTTTTTCCTTAAATTTTCCTTCCTAAATTTTTAAGATTTCTTGAAACGAGCGCTTGCCGTGGGTGAGTGCTTGCACCTAGAGCACTCATAACCGAACTCACTTCCAATTCCCTCCCTGTTCTCCCCAGCCAAGCTGTAAACTTCACCCATTGCAAGGCGAAGTGAGCTAAATCGCGTCCCGAGCTGGCTGAGAACCCCATCCTCCTTAGTGGCGTCACTTCGCTTTGCGCCACTTCATATGCCAAACATAAAAATAACCGATTCCACTGTTTTTTATCGAGGTTTCCCCGAAAGACTGCCTCTTAAGATCTCTGTTTTACACCAACCCTGTCAAACTTTTATGGTCGAGAAACTTATCTTCAAAATGTTAACTTGAAGAGAGGGAGGCATAATACCCCCCACCCCGGCACTCATTCATTCTCCCGCTCTCCCCCCTAAGAGCTGGATTTAGCTAGCTACTCCCAAAACTCGCGAAGCTCATGAAGTTTCGACTCTCTCATCAGTCCGATCTTCGCGTACAAAATACTTGCAAAACTTCACCTTTACAAGAATATTGTGAAATGTACAGCATTATCATATTTATGAACACCAATGTGGGGGCTTAATATTTTCTTGGGTGCAAAGCGTTTGAACGATAATAACAATAAAGACTGTACCAATGAGTTTTTCAGCTAGTTCAGGATTATTAGCTTGCAATTATTATCCCCCTCCCTCCCCACCATTTTCTTATCTCACCTTTTTCAAAGTTTTGACACAAATTAACCAAATTGGTCTTTTCTCTTCTCGTCTCGTTGCAGGTCTTCTCTCCGACCGGGGATCATTTATTTGGAAACGAAAAAATGGTGAGTTTACGATTGCACAAGTGTTTCTGTTCTTGGCATGATTGTTTTACGTTCTGAAAGGATTTTCGTTTTATTTGTTGAATGTTCGTGTTTCCATTTATATACTTCATTCTGACTCTCTAGTCGCTTTCGTTCATATTTTTTTTCGTAATTTTTGTTTGCTGTCTGTATCACTGTATGTGATTTCATCCTGCATTTCTCTAGTTATCTGCATATCCATTTTTCTCGTTAATTTTCGTGCTTCTGTTAATATCGTGTAATGTTCGCTTTAATTATTACTTTTTTCTCTTTAGCATTACTTGTGTGCTATCGTCTCTCTCACTATCTCTGTCTCTCTCTCTCTGTCTCTGTCTCTCTCTCTCTCTCTCTCTCTCTATCTAGCTATCCATCTATCTGTCTGTCTATCTATCCATCTATCTATCTAGTTATCTATCTCTATCTATCTATCTATCTATCTAGCTATCTATCTATCTATCTATCTATCTATCTATCTATCTAGCTATCTATCGATCTATCGATCTATCTATCTATCTATCTATCTATTTATCTTTCTATCTATCTTTGCACCCCGTATATCTCTCCTGCTTGTATCCATCATATCCATATCAGATGAGTTTTTCGTACTTTCTCTCAACCTCTCTCTCTTTTTTTTTTTTGCGTTTCCCCACTACTCCTCTTTCGTTCCTTTCCTACACAGAGCACCAAAATAAAACAAACGAAAAAGAAATAAAGAAAAAGGAAAGAAAAAAAAAAGTCTGAAATAGATATTTCCTCTTTCATGTCCCAGTGTTGCATCTTCACTAAGGGACCCTTAACTTAGTACTTATACCTCCCTCAGAATGAGACCATTCCTCTCTCCTCACGCGTGCACTAATCTTCGTCCGTTGACTCCTCCACAATGAGGCAAGCTATCCACATCCTCCTACACAACCCCCATACCTCGTACCTCTTCCGCCGTGCGCTCACCGTCCAGATGTAGCTAGGTCGTGCACACAGCTTTAGACAGATCCAGATCCAGATCTAGGCCCTGTGCTGGTGGTGTGACTATCACTGGCCTCATTAGTGCCTGCACTTGCGCCCGTGAGAGAGATACCTGAAAGTCACATTCCTTCGGCCTCGCTTAATATCGAAGTCTCCGAGCGACTTGTGAGACGAACGACACCGCAGGGGCGCCGCATTCTTTGGAATCCCAGACACACCAAAATGTCTCACCAGATCTGGGGGAATCAGATTGTCCGGGCTGAATCACCACAAAGCCGTCTAATTTTAGAAGAGCGAGGTCAAAGGCACTTTTAACGTTGTGAATCACTGAGGGTTTTTTGTTTGTTTTTTTTTTTAAGGATCCATTTATTCTCTTTTATACGTTAAAAAGCATCGGTTATTTTATTTTTCTCCCTTAAAATGTTGCTTTGAAGTTTTAAGAGTTTAAGGGGAAAAGGAATATTCTGATGATCCATGAATGCTATTACTTAGAATAATGTTTTGCCGGTGGTCATAAGAAAAAAAGGTTTTCTCCACCATAATTCGTTAGCACCAACTAGACTGTAAAGCGAATAGGAATTTTATAGCGGTTAAATTTAAGCTAGTTCTTAGAATCGGTGATTAAAAGCAAAGTTCAAAGTTTTCAAAGTTGAAGCTCTGTATATAAGTTTAACAGTTAATTCCAGTGGCCTGTCTCCTCTAAAATTTCCGTAATGCGAGGGGAATTTCTTTTCTTATTACATTATCAGAAATGACCAATAACCATACAGCAAGCATTGTGGCGTACGGCTTTTCTTTTTCTTCTGTTTATAGGATTAAATAGAAAATGGCCTTGGCATTGAGGCAGGAGGAAATACAAACACATTGCACTCTTTGAGAAGAATGCTTTCCAATTCTTTTTTTTTTTCTTCTTTCTTTTTTCCTTTTTTCCTGAACTCTTTTTTTCCTCCATTTTTTTGCTTTTTTTTTCTTTCCCTCGCAAAGTCTCCCTTGCCATGCCAAGGCACCGAGCCTCTTCCGAGATCGCACCCAAAATCCCATTAATTTTCCCCGAGAGCTTAGGGCTAGCAAGGGGCCAGTGCTCTGGTTAGATCGACTAGGACACTGAGAAGGAGAGAGGAGGTTGCAGTAATAGGAACTAGCTCTGGGAGATTATGAAGATAGAGAAGAGCGGAGGAGGCATATGATGGGGTTCACAGAGACTGAAAAGGCGTATCATGGAGGGATGTGGATAGAGAGACAGTAAGATAGGCAGGTGCTTACTACTAGTAAGGTATTCATCCAGGAGGGATTGGTGAATCGACATGTCGATTGAAAAATAGTTTGAAAAGCGGAGAAAAATACATAATTATGAAGATAGGGACGCAGCAAAATAGGTGGGTAGAAAGAAAGTTAATAGATAGTTGGTTGACAGGTGTGTAAATAGACAGATAAATATAAAGCTAAATAAAAAGAGAAGAGCTTAACACAAGAGGGGGGAGATTTGGATGAAGAATCAGGAACCAAAGCTTGGCATGAATACAACATTGCAAACACGATGGGAATGCTGAGAGAGAGAGAGAGAGAGAGAGAGAGAGAGAGAGAGAGAGAGAGACAGACAGACAGACAGACAGACAGACAGACAGATCCAGACTGACTGACTGACTGACTGATTGACTGACTTGCTGACCATCCAACAGGTAAAGCACTGGACCCGGAACTCCAGCCGCTAGCCAGACGTGGAATCTCTCATCAAGTTCTGTGTGCTCCCATAATAAACCGTGGCCCTTAATTCTTCCCGTGGAAAACACAGATGCTGAGCATGCTTGCCGGATTTCATTGGCAACACGATACCATGCTACTGGCTACAGTCTGCCTCCTCTCATCTGTACTGTTCTCAGTCTTCTTTTCATTCTGTCGCTTCACCTGTTTACTTCTCTCTTGGCCTGCCTCTCTCTCTCTCTCTCTCTCTCTCTCTCTCTCTCTCTCTCTCTCTCTCTCTCTCTCTCTCTCTCTCTCTGTGTCTCTCTCTGAGTCTATTTCTGGATGGGGTTCTCAGTTCTCCCTCTCTGACTTTCCCTTTTGTCCATTTGTCTCTTTCTCTGACCTGTCTGTCTACCTCCTTGTCTCTGTCTGTTCCATGAAGAGCTCTATAATCGAATCTGCCGAATCGGTTACGAAACTGATTTAGACTCGTTTTGAAACAGCTCCGGTTGTAAATTAAATTCCAATTTTAAAACGATTGAAAAATTGCTATCAAACCCTCCTTTCGAATGGCAACTCCTGTTTTTAAATCATATCTTTTTAAATAAATCTGAAAAAAAAAAAAAGATGGACTTAAGTGGAACTAACAGTACTAAGTATTGACTGTCTAGAACACTATATTATTATTCTACCCAAGTGCGCTGCCCAGGTGAATGTTGCAATGTCCAGTCCGTAGCTGTTGAGGGGTGTAGCGAAATCTTTCCGAATCTCCCCACCGTATTGATGCACTGGTCAATCTTCTAAGCCCCAGGTCCATCAAACGTGGCTATCTCCTGTCCTCATCTAGCGCTGCTATCCCGGGTTCCACAGACCCGCTCCACACAGACAGGCTGACTCTGTAGAGAGCGGATTGTGTAGAAGAATCATCACTATTTTATAGAGCGGTGTGGCTCTGTGGACTATCTTCGCACCAGCAGAAATACGAGAAACTTAGGGGACAGAGAACTATCTATCCCAAACTACAATGAGTCCTGCGAACGTTCCGAAGAAAAAAGTACTTTCAAGAACTTAATGGACTAGATATTACTGAAAGCACATGTGAGCAGTAGTTAAATGTTAAACTGTGGAAGAACCTACTTTTTGCTGTGCTGAATCAGATCTAGTGAATTACCGCTCCCGTGAACTGAGAGAAGAGCTGACTGCATGAAGCTCTATCAGGGCGATCGCTAAACTTCCTTCAAAGCCAGCTATGGGTGGGTGTGCCACTTCATAACAAGGAGGGAGAAACAGAGAGACAGAGAGAGAGAGACAGAGAGAGAGAGAGAGAGAGAGAGAGAGAGAGAGAGAGAGAGAGAGAGAGAGACAAAGACAGAGAAACAGAGAGAGAGAGAAACAGAGACAGAGAGAGAGAGAGAGAGAGAGAGAGAGAGAGAGAGAGAGAGAGAGAGAAAGACAGAGAGAGAGAGAGAAAGACAGAGAGAGAGAGAAACAGAGAGAGAGAGAGAGAGAAAGAGGGAGAGAGAAAGAGAAAGAGAAAGAGAGAGAAAAAGAGGGAGATATATATATATATATAGAGAGAGAGAGAGAGAGAGGAGGGGGGCGGAGGCGAGAGAATATTCTGTAGACAATATGATAAGTCGCAAATGGAATGTATGGAATGTTTGATATTTATAGCAATTGTTTTCTTTATTCTATTTATATCACACGCAAACCAAATGGTAATACCCGGTTCTTTATTCGGCTGAACTGATTGATAAAAGAGGTGAATAAAAAAAAAAAATCCAATGCTCAGTAGCAGAGAAATACACAGACAGAATAAGGAGGCGCAATAAAGAACGGTATTGAGCCGTTAATGGAGATAATTGCGGATAAACGTAAATATTTTAACAAATCTGTTTACACAAGCTGAAACCCTGATTTTACAGTAGCAATTACAAAAGCTAATTAAAAGCAACATGTTTATTTTCTCGGTTACGTATCCCAAAATACTCTTTTTTCCAGTATTACATGCAAAGCAAAGCTGAGGCCGGAATATTCAACATCAGTTATGATGTCACACTTTCAACCTGTCGTGTATGCCTCAGGAAACAGCTTATCACCCTTAAAAGATTTTAACCTTGATCTGAATCTTCAATCATACTGACCACGGTTTTCACCTGGTCATAATCTCCGTCTTTACCTCAACTTCGTCCCAACTCTTCAGTCCATATAAAATTTCTTGACCTCCCGTGTCCGAGGCTACTAGCTTAACGGTAAGCAAGCTAGATCTAGCTGCAGCTGCAGCTAACCGATCGACCTGAAAAGTTATGCGCCTCTTCTGGAGTATGAAGTCTGACCGTGTCTGCTGGTTACTGTTGATGCCCTGACCATGGCCTACTGGATACAGTTATTCCAGAGGGCTGATGCCCTGACCATGGCCTACTTGATACAGTTATTCCAGAGGGCTGATGCCCTGACCATGGCCTACTGGATACAGTTATTCCAGAGGGCTGATGCCCTGACCATGGCCTACTGGATACAGTTATTCCAGAGGGCTGATGCCCTGACCATGGCCTACTGGATACAGTTATTCCAGTGGGCTGATGCCCTGACCATGGCCTACTGGATACAGTTATTCCAGAGGGCTGATGCCCTGACCATGGCCTACTGGATACAGTTATTCCAGAGGGCTGATGCCCTGACCATGGCCTACTTGATACAGTTATTCCAGAGGGCTGATGCCCTGACCATGGCCTACTGGATACAGTTATTCCAGAGGGCTGATGCCCTGACCATGGCCTACTGGATACAGTTATTCCAGAGGGCTGATGCCCTGACCATGGCCTACTGGATACAGTTATTCCAGTGGGCTGATGCCCTGACCATGGCCTACTGGATACAGTTATTCCAGAGGGCTGATGCCCTGACCATGGCCTACTGGATACAGTTATTCCAGAGGGCTGATGCCCTGACCATGGCCTACTGGATACAGTTATTCCAGAGGGCTGATGCCCTGACCATGGCCTACTGGATACAGTTATTCCAGTGGACTGATGCCCTGACCATGGCCTACTGGATACAGTTATTCCAGAGGGCTGATGCCCTGACCAAGGCCTACTGGATACAGTTATTCCAGAGGGCTGATGCCCTGACCATGGCCTACTGGATACAGTTATTCCAGAGGGCTGATGCCCTGACCATGGCCTACTGGATACAGTTATTCCAGAGGGCTGATGCCCTGACCATGGCCTACTGGATACAGTTATTCCAGAGGGCTGATGCCCTGACCATGGCCTACTGGATACAGTTATTCCAGTGGACTGATGCCCTGACCATGGCCTACTGGATACAGTTATTCCAGAGGGCTGATGCCCTGACCATGGCCTACTGGATACAGTTATTCCAGAGGGCTGATGCCCTGACCATGGCCTACTGGATACAGTTATTCCAGAGGGCTGATGCCCTGACCATGGCCTACTGGATACAGTTATTCCAGAGGGCTGATGCCCTGACCATGGCCTACTGGATACAGTTATTCCAGAGGGCTGATGCCCTGACCATGGCCTACTGGATACAGTTATTCCAGAGGGCTGATGCCCTGACCATGGCCTACTGGATACAGTTATTCCAGTGGGCTGATGCCCTGACCATGGCCTACTGGATACAGTTATTCCAGAGGGCTGATGCCCTGACCATGGCCTACTGGATACAGTTATTCCAGAGGGCTGATGCCCTGACCATGGCCTACTGTATACAGTTATTCCAGAGGGCTGATGCCCTGACTCGCTTAGCTCGGACTTAGCTCGGACTAGCTTGGCCTGGCTTGACTACTGATCTGCCTTCGCTTCGACCCCCGGCGCCATTCTATTTTTTGATTAGTGCGTGACTGCGTGTGCCTGTGGCCACCAAAGATCCGGATACCCGGATAGTGTCTTTTATCGAAGGAAATGGCTGGGCACGTACAAATCACCAAGCTGACAATCCTCCCTATTTTCCAAGGATTAGTAGTAACTGTATTTCAAACCAGGATAACGAAATTATTAGTTTTTAATGTTATTTCGTCCCACATTTTCTTATAGTTTAAAATTCAAGCAATAGGCCTGTAACTGTGTGTGTTTGGGTTATATAGAGGAGAAGAGGAACAGAGAGAAGGAAGGCAGGTAAACAGGAAGTATTAGCGAAAAAAAAAGAGAAGAAAAGTTGACACCAGGTGAAACAATGAGTGATATAACCCTAAAATAATTGGAGAGGATTTTAAAAGAGTTTGCGGAAATTGAAACAGATAGACAAAAAGAAAGACTGAGGAAAAAATGATAGACAAAATAATGGATGGGTCAGAGGAAACGAGCAAGGTATACGGTGAAATTAATTGGGGGCTACATAAAAATAGAAAATGTGTGTGTGTGTGTGTGTGTGAGAGAGAGAGAGAGAGAGAGAGAGAGAGAGAGAGAGAGAGAGAGAGAGAGACGCAGCCACACAGACAAACAGACAGACTCACCCTCTCACAGACTTGGATAGAAGTAGAGTCAGCCAAAAGCCCAAGAGGATGTGAGTCTCAGGACGGCGCTGGTCGTGTAAGAGGGATGTGGACAGGAGGTCAACTCCTTGACCAGTGAAGGAGGGACTGGGGATAATCGCCATCCTGGCCCCATGGTGAGCTAATGAGCAGGGCTTTGAGTGTACGGGGCTGGAGGAACAGAGGAGCGAGAGGAGAGGGACACCGAGATAAAGAGAGACAGACAGGCAGACAGACAGAAAGGAATGAAAGAGAGGAAAAGAGAGAGAAACGGAGAGAGCGAAAGAGAAGGAGAGAAAGGGAGAGAGAGAGAAGGGGGTGGGTAGAGAAAGCTAGATTGGAAGAGAAAGAAAAATATCGAGAGAGAGAGAGAGAGAGAGAGAGAGGAACAGGGGGGAGAGAAAGAGAGATGAATGGATAAGGAGAGACAGTGAAGAAGCGAAAAAGAGAGACAGAGAGAGAAGGGAAGGAGAAAGGTTGAAAGAAAAGTAAGAAAAAAGACAGAGAGTGAAAGATGTACAGAAATAAGAGAGAGAGAGAGAGAGAGAGAGAGAGAGAGAGAGAGAGAGAGAGAGAGAGAGAGAGAGAGAGAGAGAGAGAGAGAGAGAGAGAGACAGACGTGGGCAAGCCATGACTGCCAAGAAAGTGACTCACCCATATCATCTGCCGGTGTCAAATTTGGTGTGCGTGTATCAATTGCGAAGGCAAACAAATTGCTTCCACTGTAAGCGAGTCTGCGATATCATATTTCTAAACTACAAGACAGGCTGGAAGATCGAGATCGTATCCCGTCCGCGTCATCTCCCGGATCTTCTCCAAGTCGTGAAGAGGAATTCATTTATTTCTTCTTTTTCTTTTCCTCCCACCAAATGATGCTTAAAAACATCGCTATGAATTATTACGATTACACGATTTATCGTCTATATATTTGTCTACTCCTCCCCCCACCTGCCCTCATTTTTGTAATGTAATCTTTTTCATTTCCCTCTCTTTCTCCTTCTATATGTAATATCCTCTTCCCACTCTTCTTATAGTTACCTTTCTTTGCTTTCTCTGCCTTTCTCACTTTCTATTTTCCCTCACTACCTCCTCAATTCATCATTTTTTACATCTCCCTTTCTGTTTATCGTTTCCAATTTCATTTCTTCACTCTCGTCTCACCCTTCTCGTCGCCTTCCTCTATTCGTTTTCTTCTCAACTTCTTCATCGTTGACTTCATCAGTTAGCTTTTCTCATGATACTGCTTGAAACGACTGATATACAAATATGAAGCATTGTTGATGTTCTCCGTGAATATTGGAAGTTATACGCGAAAAAGTGAGCATAGAGAGGGAAAGAGGAAAGAGACACAGACAGAGATAGAGACAGAGACAGAGAGACAGACAGAGAGACAAAGACAGAGAGAGACTGAGAGAGAGATAGGATAGGGAGAAAAAAAAAGATCCGTCCCATCTCTCCGACGGTATCCTGCTCCAATGCCACCATGCTTATCTCACGCCACTGAGAGTTGCTACGGAAATTTCCCCCCCCCCCCCCCCCGCCCTCCCCCAACACAGGCAGATGAATGAAAAAATCGGAAAGAAAAAAGAAAAAGCAATTTCATGCACTGCGATCTCGTATTGCTCGGACATCCAACATGTGAGAGAATTCCTGGTGCTGGCCAGGTCTGCGCTTTCCTCTCTTGCTGCCACGTTGGTTTTTCTTGTTTGCTTTTCTGTTCTTATTTTTCTGTGTCAATTCCCTTCCGTAGATTTTTTATTTTATATTTTTTCCCTGCCTTTTTTGTATGAAAATTCCATAACTTTTTGTTGTAGATCACGGGATTAAGTAAGATGATGCAGCTAAGCGATTTATCTTTTGCGATAGCTGATAAACTCGTGTTTAATCATGCTGTCCATCAATGTTTCTCTCTCTCTTTTTCTAACGTGTTTATCTGTCAATATATCTTTTTATATACCTTCTAGAGCACTCAATTCTCACACTCGCATTATTATTTGACACTAATATACGAGCAAAAGAAAAAAAAACTTTTCTTCTTTGCTCCACGGGTAAATTTACCTTATTTCCCCAATTAGTATCCACATGAATGACAAATGAAAGATTTCTTCTCACTATTATTTTTGTGTAGGCCTTATACTTTAATTGTTCAATGTTCATTAAAGTTCCCTGTTATAAAACTAACAAAATGAGTAAGGTAAAACACTACTGACCTAAGTAGCATTCTAACACCACAAAAGGAAATAAATTAAACAGTGACGGTAAAAGTACAAAACCAGTTTAGATTATAT
>JAWDGP010002410.1:775000-780000 GCA_033675545.1 Elysia crispata | reverse complement strand
ATGCCTTGTAAAAGAGAAATCGGGGGAGTTTGATTTTTCAATAAGCTTACTCTCGCGAATAGCTCGACCACGGGTTAGAGATTTTAGAATGATCGTAGTATGTATCCATATACATGTAATTCTGATATACTACACCAATGTGACATAACAGCTCTATATTAGGACACGATGCTATCGCCAGGTCAGGTCAGGTCAAAAGTGATCAGGAATCATTTTTTTTTTTGCAGCCAAAGGTGCGATACGATGACCTGTCAATAAGTGTAATGTAAGCCGACCTAGACTAGATTAGGCCTAGGGATAGGAACGGAATTTTTTCAAAGAAAAATTTTTTAATACCTCCTAAGAGTTATGTCGATAGTAAGATTAGACATAACACAGACTTTGAAATGTTTAAAAAAAAGGCATTTGAAGTCACAGAGTAGAAAAAGAAAGATGACTCCTAATTATTTTTTTAATTTAACAAATGAAAATATTTTTTATGAATTATGAGTCATAATTAAATCAAGAGCGTTATGTGATTACAGGATCCTTATTTACAAAAGTTTATCCGGTTTTATGACGGTAATCGAATCGTACCAACACGGTGACAGTCTTGTGTAGTCGCGTACCCGGTTCGCAAAGGATTTATCAGTAACATAAGTTAGACATGATAATTCGAATTTGATACCTGTGGCTATCAATATCCGATTGCTTATTTTTTAATTATTTTCCTAGTACCCTGCCCCTCACTGTCGGAATTTTGAGGATAACGTTAAACTTTAATCTACTCGAAATTTTTATAAATGCGTAAAAATGATGATGGCAAAATATTTATTATTGCTTTTAACAGTTCAGAAGCAACTGAGTGACACATTAATTATACCAGTTAGTTGTGAAAGCATAACATTTGATACAAGCAAGCGAAAGGATATATCACTACAAATAAAATAAATGCGAGACTCAAAGTAATTCACGTTATGAAGTTGTAACCAAGAAACCGTAAGAATCTGAAACACGAACTTGAAGAGAGAAAGAAAGAGAGAGAGAGAGAGAGAGAGAGAGAGAGAGAGAGAGAGAGAGAGAGAGAGAGAGAGAGAGAGAGAGACAGAGAGAGAGAGAGACAGACAGACAGACAGACAGACAGACAGACAGACAGAGATGAGGTATGAAGTGAAGACAGAGAGACGCATGCAGACTTCCAGGAGTATTTTCGGCAGCAAATAGCAACACGCAGGCTCTGCTAGGGGTCATGTTTTCGAAGACACAGGTTGTGTTTTGAAGCAAGCATGGCCCCTTCTCCCGCTGTCACAACAAAGCACGCCTCACCTGCTCGGGAAGATCTCTCTGTACAGTACAGTACTGTATCCGTGAGCCGCGGTACACTACAGTACTTTTAGTCGAGATGCAGTGTACATAGTAACAGTAGATAGATGAAACGCGTCATCCCACTCTACCCTCTCTGGTTTATTTCTGGGTATCTTACTGAGTGGCTTTTAGCTGCTATCCTTTTTTTTCCTTCTCTTTGTTTTTCACGATGGTGCCGCCGCTATGTTTTTGACTAAGAATTTGTTCGGTAGGAAGTATTTTCAAATCTCAACTATGATTATTCTAATCCTTAAAACTGCTGTTATTCATCAGCGGTAGGCTGTAACTGTTGTAAATCTTACGTGATTAGTTTTCTTTATCATTGGTTCTGACGTTTTTTTCGTTCGTCTCTCTGCTGTCCTTTACCATGTCCTCCCATTATATCTTCGTCATCCTGTCTCATCTATCTTTTTCTTCCTCTTGTCTTGGATCGGAAACAATCGTTATATCAAAATCGCTCATGTCTTTTGTACCTAAATATAAAAATGGATCTTCATTTTCTAACGGGGTAAATAGGCGCAGATATCAAATATTTGAACATAAAAATATCTATATCGAATTCAGAAAAAGATGAATATAGTTAGTCTAATTTCTATGCATGCGTATATTATTATTAAAATGTGTAGGTTTGTTTGTATATGAGCGCACTGAGGAACTTAAGGATTACAGGAAATAGGAAGAGAAAAAAAAAAAGATATTTTAAGGCTACGGTTTTTGTTCACAGGAACATATTATGTTTTTCCGCCAATATCCTTTTCCTTCATCACATCTCTCTCTCTCTCTCTCTCTCTCTCTCTCTCTCTCTCTCTCTCTCTCTCTCTCTCTCTCTCTCTCTCTCTCTCTCTCTCTTATGAACTAGATCCAGTTTATAGTTAACAGTCTCTGGAAGTTCAAAATGTGTGTTTGTTTTCATTTTCCTAGGTTTCTTTAACGTGGCACGCTTAGCTCTGGCACTGAGATTGTTAAAAAGAAGAAAAAATAGTCCAAGAAAAAAGGTAGACTCTAGCCTATAGGTCTCTGCTGTGTTCCACATTCTTAACAGCAATCATGATGTCGGAATAAAGGTATCTCTCAGTCTTTCTCTCTCTCTCTCTCTCTCTCTCTCTCTCTCTCTCTCTCTCTCTCTCTCTCTCTCTCTCTCTCACTCTCTCTCTCTTTCTTTCTCTCTGTCTCTCTCTCTTTTTCTCTCTCGCTTTCTCTTCCGCTCTCTCTCTCTCTCTCTCTCTCTCTCTCTCTCATTCCCTCTGACTCTCTCATTATTCTTTTATCTATCTATCTTTGCTCTATCTATTTTCTCTGTCTTTTTATCACTTTTCTGAACTTTATTTTTTACACACTCTTCCCATCTTTCGCGCTCTTTCTCTCTCTCTCTCTCTCTCTCTCTCTCTCTCTCTCTATCTATCTCTCTCTCTCTCTCTCTCTCTCTCTCTCTCTCTCTCTCTCTTTATGTTAAAAAAAAAAAAACGTAACGCTCGGCAAAAACTTTCCTTTTCCACCCAAACCCAAATATTAACAAGCTCACAATTACTAGTCAATATAAAATCGGTGGTCACAGCTAGCTGATATAATTAAAACCGAAATAAATTTTCTTTCATCTCTGGGAACACCCTAAACTATAAGTTTTTTACAAACAACCCCGAACCAATAATTATGTATAGCAAAATGTTGGACGTTTTAAATTACTCTGGCGTGAGTGGATTTGATGAACATTTTTTAGACATCAGATAGATAGTGCAAACAAGTCATTGTGGGTCACATTACGACAATACGATTTTTTTTGTAATTCAAAACTGCTTTAAATTTTTAGGTTCAATATCTATTTACAGCCAACTGGACCCTCATTACTGAATGGGTCGTGATGTCTCTCTATATGAAACTCTATGCCCGTTATGACTGGATTCGAAAGTTTTTATCACACGCTCTTCTCGGCCAAATAAAATAGAATGAAAGAGCGCACCATCTCTCTGCCTTATATAGAGACTAACCAGAACTTGCTCGGTTTTACTTCATAATTGCTTTTCGTTTCTTTTCTTTGAAACTCTTCTCTGCTTCTAAGTTTCATTAAGAGTTTTCTTGCACTATTATAAAGAGAAGTTTGTCTTGGATATTCAACGACTTTCAATACCATAATTATCTATTGAACACTTTTTCGATAAATTTTTATTCTGCCGGATATATGAGTAGTTGAAGAGCGTTTCCTATCCAGCCATAAAATAATCCTCTTTTTACACCCAGGCAGAGATCTGCTAACTTTACATGACTGTAACCATCGTAGGTGATCCTCCTAGATCTTTATGCTCTTTAGAAAAAACGCGCACTCACAAACACGTATATACACACACACACACGTTCACGAATTTAGAAATACACCCATTCATGAACTGAGATCCTACCGATTATTTTTGGAGTGTTTTATGTCTTTCCTTTCCCGTCTTTTTTCAGTTTTTTTTTTTAATGTCAAACAAGATCTGCTCTCAGACATGCGAACATTGAAAAAAAACAAGGGGTGGTATCGACAAGACTACAACGTTAGACAAAACCTGCAAGAAGTCATCACTGTTTCTTAAATTTAAAGGGTACTCAGTTGCAAGGAGTTTATATGGGAGTAGTCTTTTTTTTTTCCTTTTAACCTATATCTTGATACGTGTACCTTTATTCTCATACCATGTTGTACTTAAATAAAACTATAAGCACAGTTATTTACCCCGTTAAACTGAACCTTTCTTTTGCTTTTGTTTTTTGTTTTAATAATTAAAGATTCTTGAGATTTTCTGGTAGGTATGCATTGATTTTACAAATTTTTTAGATGATAATGAGAGAGGACTTCTTCGATTTGTCATCAATTATCACTATTTTTTTTTAACAGAATGATATTATAATTTCTCTCATTATAATCATCAGCACCCTCAATGGCATCCCATCACCATCATCATCATCATCATCATCATCACCATTATCATCATCATCATCATCAATATCGACGCTGATTTCGATCAAGAGATTTTCATCTTTTCCTCCTCCTTCTTGCCCTCATCATCTTCACCATCATCATTTTCATCATTATCATCATAACTGTCATCATCACTGTCATCATCATCATCATCATTATCATCATCATTATCATCATTACTATAACACTCTTATATCTATTTAAAAAATCGTCGTTACCCACTTTCTCCTTAAGAAGAATCGATGAAAGCCTGCGATCTCAAAAATGGTTTGGACGAAAAGCAATTTTCTTTCCCCCACCAGAAACCCCTACAGGTCTAATTGCGCTCGCGTATGTTAGTAAGACGAGCCGGCCATGACGATGGGAACCCTAGAGAGAAATCGGGATTATTATGAAAATCATCTTACCTGGAACTATCGGTAACGCCTGTCGGAACGATAAAGAAATCTCATTAAATGCTCTGCAAAGCACTTTCTCCTCGGAGCCGCTCGGGAGAATGAGACAAGCACTTTCTCCTCGGAGCCGCTCGGGAGAGTCAGACGTTTCATCGATGGAGCTCAAGACTTACTAAACAAGGAACAAAAACGTCCTGTCATCGATACTGGTTTTTACCGGCAAAGACATTCATCATTGCGAGTTAGTTGAATTACTTTTCGACCAGAACGATCAGATGTCATCGTACCTCAGTGCTCTCATTTCTTTTTGC
>JAWDGP010002410.1:767500-770000 GCA_033675545.1 Elysia crispata | reverse complement strand
TAAAGGAATAAACCACAAGCAGAATTACAGCTACTCTCATGGAGTCCTCTCCAAAAACCCGTTGAAAAAGATAGAACCAGGCCGTGTTGCTTAAGGAACCAGGAAACACAGTAGAAGGCTCAACATTGCTAAAAACTTCAGAGCTCTGAACAACTGATAACACATTTCAACACCTTCGCCCGCCAGGCCTGTGAGTCCTGTGTGTGTTATCTCCAGGGCCACT
Source organism: Elysia crispata (assembly GCA_033675545.1). Classification (NCBI taxonomy): domain Eukaryota; kingdom Metazoa; phylum Mollusca; class Gastropoda; family Plakobranchidae; genus Elysia; species Elysia crispata. The sequence goes on along the minus strand of JAWDGP010002410.1, from coordinate 769,777 downwards.
GGTCGTAGATCCTGCATCAGACATGACCGAGAGTCTCGAGCAGCACAGCTTTTTCCCGACCTTAGTCTACTCCGCTATGGACATTTTTGAAAAGACTACTCGGTGACGTATTCAGACGAGGTCACCTTACTATTACTGAACTTAGATTCCTGGGAAAACAACTATTGTCTCTGGTTTCTGAAATGGCAACAGGAGTTTTAATTATCTATATCATACCCAGTTTTACTTCTATTTGCCTTCTTGTCGACCCCTGAAAGTATAACGAAGAATATTAGCATCTTTTTTTTTTTAATTCAGAAATGATAACCCTGTATAAGTTTTGTTGATATTGAATAGCTTTACCGGAGCATATAATTACACAGAAGTCTGAAGATGAGTTGTTGTTTTTTTCCACATTCTGATGTCCGCAACGCTGAAACCTGTAACCACCTCAGCTCCATGTTTTAAGGCGGGTTTGTGGAACGGCTGCGACTTCTATCAACAAGTTCTTTGAACAAATGCATATAGAATAAAATGTTAAAAGAACAATGTTCCTTTCCAACGCCGCCATTATCATTGCAGCTCAGATTAAGCGTGTTCAGCCTCTGTGTTGGGGACTTCCGAGAGCATGCTCTATACGTATTGTATTGTACTTCCCGAAACAGCAGGCCTCTGTTGGAAAGTTCAAGCGCCAAAATTCAGAACCTACAGCATCGGAATGATGCAAATCTTGATTTGAGTGGGGCGTTTTACATGCTCGAAGAGAGTGCTCGACATCAGACGGTGGCTGCTATACACAAAGATGAGCCGCCGGAACAATCGGCGAGGGGCGGTGCAGCGTCAACTCCGCACGAGTGCCCCAGAAAAGGCTCGCACGCCCCTGGATTTTAGTTTTTTTTTTTTGGTTGTGTCGAGACGTCATGACGCCAGTCTCCATGTGAGCATCTTGCCTTTTATTTTTCCTGGCTTCAGGGATCAGTGGTTATGGGACACTCTTGGCTGGTTGCAGACGGAGATGGTATAAAATATCCCGTCGCCGATGACAGGGGCAATCTCCAAGCTGTCAGCACTGCTGCTGACATTTATCGCCTATATCGCGGTTATGGCTGTAATTACCAGCGTCAAATCACTGTCGCCAGATCGAATAAAAAAAATAGTAATACACAATAGGTAGACCGAATGCCATTGATTGCTGAATTGAAAGAATTATAGGAATGTTGCATTTGTTTTTGGTTCTTTCTATATCTATACTTTCACCCTACGCATTTCCGTCATCCTTGAATGGTGGGGCAGGGGGAAGGGAAGGAGGACAGGAATAAAAGGGGATCAAACAAATATACACATTAAGTGACATAGATTGATCAATAGAATGAAAGAGAAATTGGCATTCGGATTCACCCTGCCAGCCAGCCAGACACCGTAAAGTGAGTCAGACAGTCATTCAACGAAACAGAGAAAGTTATAAAGAGACGCCATTTCAGCTTGCCTTGCTGTTTCAGAGAGAATAAAAACCTACATCATTATGCTTTAACCACAATTCTCTTTCTTATATTCCGGCTCTCCGACGCGTGACTTGACTTTAAACTGCTTTGCCTGCGCAAGAATGCTTTCTCGATGAGGCAAGATCGCCTCTTAATTGCTGGTTTGTTGAATACTTTCCCGGGAATAAAAACGACATTTGATTTTCTTGGTCTGTGATGTCGCAAACATTTTAATGTTTTGAATCGTAATAGCTGGCGACATCTTTTTTTTTTCCCTCGTCTTTTTTATGAAGCCGTCTCCCAATTTCGATACACAACAGTGCCGAAACAGATTAAGATCCGATGGTTTGATACGTATCGACAGCGGTTTTCATGGCGCCTCCCTCAGCCGGGACTCCACGCATGAGACTTACCCACACCGGCTTAGGAGACGTTAGATAAGTAAAAAAACAAGTTAGCCCCAGCCAGGTCAGATTTCCAGGAGATATGTTTGAAAATCTCTAGAGCCGGCTGCGACGCATTGAAAATTAGCAGCCTGTGCAGTGTCCTTTGACTCCAGGATGGTGCAATGGAGCCAGCTGAATGTGTGCAGCCGGTTGTTTAATGATGATCCCGTCCTTTATCTCCATCCCTACTGGAGGGTCGGGAGACGCAGGCACGGCACGCTCGGTGGCTCTGCCCAACACACGAGCCAAAGGAGAAAAAAAAAAAGGTCAAGAAAGAAGCTTAATTTGGTCTTGTTGTGGAAGGATCGGTTTAATTTGCAGAAAAGTCCTGAGATCACCTTTATGATGCAGATTCTATAGAACAATGAAAC
>JAWDGP010002410.1:737500-762500 GCA_033675545.1 Elysia crispata | reverse complement strand
CAGCTATACTCAGTTTCTTTTAATATTTATTTCTTCTCTCTTTCTTTTCTTCTTTTTCTTCCCACGAGTTCACCACACAAGGCCGTTTTTCACACCCTATCAATTTTTTTTTATTTTGAAGGATATGAGTTAGGGATACGAAAAACAAACACAAGAAAGACCTTGAATGCGTTATATATTTCTCTCTGGGCATTGGCCAGTTTTACCTTTCCACTCACCCATTATTACTATAGTTTGAGAATAAACGCCCAAATCAGCAGGAGACTTTTCTAGGACTTGCCTATCACCGCGTTAATGAAACTATTGTATTTTTATTCATTTACTTTCCGATATTCGAAACCGGTTGATGTTGACATTAAAAGATATTTTCAAACCTTTTTTTTTTCATATTTCGTTCTCCAATTTTACAGAGCTATTCTTTTACATTATCATGGCCGTTTAATATCATTATCTACCCATTTGGGTTCGGGATGGGACCAAAGCAGTGAAATGTGCGTTAAATAAAGGTATCAAATCTTCTCAAGCAGTCTTTACCAACAGCCATTCATGTCCATAAACCATTTTTAACTCTTACTTACCCTTGCTGTACCTCTATATGTCCATGTACCATCTTTAACTCTTATTCACACTTGCTGTACCTCTGTTTGTCCATGTACCATCTTTAACTCTTATTCACCCTTGCTGTACCTCTGTTTGTCCATGTACCATCTTTAACTCTTATTCACCCTTGCTGTACCTCTGTTTGTCCATGTACCATCTTTAACTCTTATTCACCCTTGCTGTACCTCTGTTTGTCCATGTACCATCTTTAACTCTTATTCACCCTTGCTGTACCTCTGTTTGTCCATGTACCATCTTTAACTCTTATTCACCCTTGCTGTACCTCTATATGTCCATGTACCATCTTTAACTCTTATTCACACTTGCTGTACCTCTGTATGTCCATGTACCATCTTTAACTCTTATTCACCCTTGCTGTACCTCTATATGTCCATGTACCATCTTTAACTCTTATTCACCCTTGCTGTACCTCTGTTTGTCCATGTACCATCTTTAACTCTTATTCACCCTTGCTGTACCTCTGTATGTCCATGTACCATCTTTAACTCTTATTCACCCTTGCTGTACCTCTGTATGTCCATACCTATGTTGTAACCCTGTATGTCCATGAATCATCTTTATACTTACCCTTGCTGTACCCCTGTATGTCCATGAATCATCTTTATACTTATCCTTGCTGTACCCCTGTATGTCCATGAATCATCTTTATACTTATCCTTGCTGTACCCCTGTATGTCCATGAATCATCTTTATACTTATCCTTGCTGTACCCCTGTATGTCCATGAATCATCTTTATACTTACCCTTGCTGTACCCCTGTATGTCCATGAATCATCTTTATACTTACCCTTGCTGTACCCCTGTATGTACATGAATCATCTTTATACTTACCCTTGCTGTACCCCTGTATGTCCATGAATCATCTTCATACTTACCCTTGCTGTACCCCTGTATGTCCATGAATCATCTTTATACTTACCCTTGCTGTACCCCTGTATGTCCATGAATCATCTTTATACTTACCCTTGCTGTGCCCCTGTATGTCCATGAATCATCTTTATACTTACCCTTGCTGTACCCCTGTATGTCCATGAATCATCTTTATACTTACCCTTGCTGTACCCCTGTATGTCCATGAATCATCTTTATACTTACCCTTGCTGTACCCCTGTATGTCCATGAATCATCTTTATACTTATCCTTGCTGTACCCCTGTATGTCCATGAATCATCATTATACTTACCCTTGCTGTACCCCTGTATTGTTTCAGCGTCCACCGTCCCAGAGCCTGGGCTTCAGCCAGCAGCAGGAGGACACCCAGTCATCGCGGTCAGGTGACACCCCCGTGCCTGCTAGTCAGACAAACGCCAACTCGGGCCACAACAACAACGTGGAGAATAACAGCGAGTCAGGTGAGTCCTCGCTGTCAACCTTTGTTTTCCCCTTTTCTTTCCCCTCCTCTTCATCGTCATCTTACTTTTCCCCCGTTTTTTGCCTTTCTGCCTCCTCTTCTACCTCTTGTCCTCCTCCTTGTCCTTTTTCTTCTTTTTCTCCTCCTTCTCCTTTTATTTTTCTTTGCCTCCTTTTCATTCTCCACCAAATATTTACTTATCTATTAAGAACATCTACCTATCATCATCATCATCATCATCATCATCATCATCATCATCATCATCATCATCATCATCATCATCATCACCATCATCATTATCATCATCATCATCATCATTTGCCGACGATCACGAGGTAAAAAGCTTAACACATCTATTTTTTTTTTTTTTTTTTTTTGTTGCATGCTATGTGTAAAACAACTTGATGCAAAGTGACAAACACCTTCAGAGACAAAAACAGAAATCTGTTGCACCCTTTTAAAAAAAAACCGTTCTTTATTTTTTGAGCAGTACATTAAAATAATAAAAACGCTTCTCAGAACCACTACCCTTGACGAGATGAGCTAAGCTGATAAAAGAGCCCTAAATAGCTACATCATTAAAGATAATGAATATTCATAATTATCGGCGCGTGCTTGTTAATGAAACATTTCGCACGATCTTGATAAACAAACATTAACAGCGAATGTGCTCTTCGTAACTTTTTTTTTTAAATAGAATTAGTATCTTTTTTTTCTTTTGTTCGAGTGAAAGTTAATTAATAAACCGTGCGCATGCTATTTTTAATTAAATCTTTTTGTTCTTCTTCTCCTGATTGTTTTTTAAATTAGTTTCAGGCGTATTTAATTTAAACAGGACTTTTAATTGTCCTCATGCTTCTACTTCTTCTTGTTCTTCCGGTTGTTTTTTAATTTGTTGTTGTTTTTCTTCTTTTTCTTTCTTTCTTCTATCTTGTCCTTTTTTCCTTTTTCTTCTTTCTTCTTTTCTGGTTTTTCTCTTCTTCATCTTTTTTTTCTTTCTGTTCAGAATTTTTATCATCATCATAATCACCATCATCATCACATCATTAAATATCAATATCATCATGATCATTAACATCGTCCTTTCCTGTCCCTTTTTTTCATCAGCGATATCACATCGTGACCGATTTAGAAAACCTACCTCTGTTTTTCTTTCCAAATATGATATTATTTATATTTCTCGAAGATACGGAGAGAAGGATGTTCAATCTGCTATCACTGTACATTTCTTTTCTTTTCTTTTTAAAATGTTGCTACTCGCAAAATACCCGAAAAACTTTACTATTCTCTCTAATAATATGGAAAGGATAAAGGTCTGCTCGTGAGAGCTTTGCATCAGTATTACTAGTTGGCCGTCTCAAATTTCACCGACGGCGCCTAGGTCGATCCGGCAAAAATTTACGCCCTGAATTCCAAGCTGGATGCCTGAATTCTTCCTACTTACCGGTACGTCGCCGCTGGAACATTCCGGGACGCGTTTTGTCTCAGTCTGTTGCAGAATTGTGCCTGTTGCTTTTTTTTTTTCTTTCTTTCTTTTACCACGACCCGAGCGACTGATGTAAACGTATTGTTTTTATTCATTTCGTGTTTCCCCAGCCGAGGCGCGATGCTAGCAGCCGATGCTATGAGAGGGTAATGGCTTTTGTATTTACTCGCTCAAGGCAATTCCGTAGCATGTCAAAATTCGTAAGGAAAGGAGGGGGAAAAATAAGAAAGAAGAAGGAAGTCACAATATTTGTGAGCTCTAAAAGTCACGTCTTTGTTCACATAACAGAGAAAAGAGGTTGGGGAGGGGGGAGAGAGTCTTGGGGATTTCCCTCTGATCTTGTTTGAAGCGTGGAGAGGATGAGAATACACGAGACTGATATCGCGTGAGCGACTTTTTCAAGCCGGACTGCTCACACCCATCATGGAGGGCTGGAACCGCTGAGACAAAAGATAGGCTGGGAGAAAACTGATATATACAGGCTATGTTTTCTTACAATTAATATTGGTAACGTAGTATGTACGACATCTCGTTTGATTTGTTTGAAAACACGTTGCATTCTGCCGATACCGTTAGTCCCTTGTTCGGAATTATTTAGGCCGTGGCTCAAAATGAATATCCACTTTGTAATTTAACATTCATATCCAAATCCATTGATTCAATTAGTGTTTATATGTTCTATAAATATAAAAGACATTACCGAATTGCTTATATCAACGAGGTTCTGGATTATTCTTTCTTAACTGAAATAAATCACCTCAATAACACCGCTGATGTGTTAACATCTCTCAACTTAGTATCAGTATTAAATGTTAAAAGGACACTTATTAGAAAGAACGTCAAATAAAAAAAAATCTGGATTTTGCGCAAGAATTGAATTTTAAAAATATTTTCCCCACAATAACGATATGATTTGAAAAGTATGAGAACGTTATGCAATCGAGTACAAGGTGTGAACTTTGTTTTCATGAATCGAAATTTCATCGCAAATTATTTGTAGACACAAACACTCGTCTGTTCAAAAGTTAAGTTTGAAATAGCGAGAAAGTTAAGTTTGACTCAATTGTAGCTATGGCCATGACTTCAGTTCGAAGTGCTTTGCGTTGTATTTGAAATCGCCTGCATTTTATGTTAGCGCATATTGACAGGTGAAATAGAATAATATCGGAGAGTGATAATATATTTATTTATTTATATATATATATAAATAAATATATATAAACATATATATATATATATGTATATATATATATATATATATATATATATATATATATATATATATATATAAGCACAGCAACCAACTGAACAGATAACCTTCAACTCTTTACGCACTGCACTGAAATCCGTACCTCCACCAACCTTACATTTCTGTGTATTCGGTAGACCCTTGCTGTCGCCAAAGAGGCCCCCAGACCCGGGCTATCTCTAATCCCAGACTGAACGCTCCCGGCGGCGACACGGGGCGGAGACTGTTTTCAAACCAGGCGATCCGTGAAATAACACTAGAGTCTGGGCAAATCCTGCGGATCATGACGCGTGGGTCACAAATTCCTCATCTCATAATAGAGTAGGTCGAGCAGGTTCTAGTATTCTACATTATCAAGGTGACTCTAAAGCTAAGTCTGTCATTATCAATGGTATGACCATTCACCTAGATCTAGATCTAGAGCTAACGGGACATTTGTATTGTTGGGATTTATGGTAAGTGAGCATTATATATCGGACTGGAGATTCTCTTGTCTTGCTTTATTCTTCACGATGACGAGTATGACGAGGTACCAGACAAATCTTTTTCCAATGATGTTTGGCTCATGTTAAAGTTTAGCCATACACCACGGCTTAATTTTTGAGATTCAGAAAACTTAGGATGTTTTATTCACAACAGAGTTACTGAGTCGCTTGATTGTTGTTGAAGCGGTTTTAATCACGAATATTATTTCGGTCCGTGTAACCAAAGTATAATATTTACACTACGTTAATCTTTACTTTGGACCCTCAGGGGTATTCGGAATAATGGCGAGCATTTCTATACTAATCCATAATCTCCGATTCCATTTCCAATCGATGTAGTCTTTAATACAGCGGTACAGATTCTTACCTCGCTCTAGATGTCGCCTCAGTTCTACTGTTACCCCTGAGCCACTTACAGTAGAAGAGAGGTGAGGAGACCAGCTTTGAGTCTCCAGGGAGGATCTCAAGGCATCCCCCAATTTTCCTAATGCTTTAGCTAATCGCGTCGGTGACGAGTGAAAAGGAAAAAGAAATAATAATAAGATGACGGGGGAGCAGGGATGTACTTGTATACAGATCGGCATAGCTAGCACAAGACGCAAAAGAATAACAACGTACGGCGGCTTTTCTTGAAAGATCGCTGGCGCCGGCCTCGAGCCTGTAGTCGAGTCGACGCGCTGACGACTGGACTAACGTGAAGCCTATGAAGGCTGAGGGTAATCCGATGACAACACTTTCCCATTTCCAAAATAATTATTACAATTTAAAAAAAATGATAATAATAATAATAATAATAATAATAATAATAATAATAATAATAATAATAATAATAATAATAATAAATGGAGGAGTAGGAAAAAATGAAACATAGCACCGTTTATCTAATCCTTTTGTTAACGATTATCCGTCTAAACTTTCCTTTTCATAGTTTATTTATCCTCCTGTTTTTCATTTCGTCCCAAGTTGGAAGATAGTAAAGCGAAGATTGCAAGTTTCTGAACTTAACAAAGCTTTTTTTAAAACTTCTATCACATAACTTTATAAATTATGATAAGCATCTTGATCGCGCTTTTGCCCCTGTAAAATTGCTTCTGGGAAGCTGATGCCTTACCCGCTAATGTTTCTCTTTATTGTTTTGTCCTCGCTGTTTCAAAAAAAAAAAAAAGAATTTTTTTTCCAACAAAAATAAAAAAATGATAATCACGGAGAAAAATCCCAATAAACCAGATGAGTAATCAAGTTATTAAAATTCCAAAGGCAAAGTATAAGACCTATCACACCTACAATGGTACTAATAAAATAGGACCTTGTCATAGTCTTGACTTAGTGATTTCATGATCGAAGGTTTGTGATCAGTGAAGGCACATTGACCGTGTTTCTAATATTATACCAAGTTGGTCTCAGTTATAGATATTGACGGTTTTCCATGATTGGGCAGAGAAATGGACACTTCACTATATCCATTGCTTGTTTTCTGTTCTTGTTGACTTTTTTCAAATTTTCCATTGTGCCTTTTCCCTCTCGTCCACTTCTCGCTCTGACAAACGTGTCAAGTTTTCTCGACAAAACACCTAACTACGTCTGTTATCTACGATCATCGTGGCCACGTAGCCTAGCCTACACGGAATACCGTTTAATGTGTGAGAGCCCACAACTACAACATATTCAAGTAACCGTCGGACGTGAAAACTTGTTAGCCAGTTCTGCTTCACACGGGCCTGGGGTGAGGAATTATTTTACTCCCAGCAGGGGTTGAGATCTCCTCCTTCCGCTACCCTTCCTTTACCCCATAATTCCGAAGCAAGTTTTTCGGGGATGGTTCCTTTCTTTCTCCTGCCTGTTGAAGTTAAAAGATGAGGCGGCTACGAGTTAGTATCTGTATCTGTTCGCCTCTCAATGAGAAAACCAGAAGAAGTCAACTGTTTACAAAAACCGCTACGTCAATATTCCCTTACTCATCAGACGCTGGGAGAGATTGGATGCTTTGGTGGTTTGTCCTTTTTTTAATCTCTGTACTATCCTTTTTTTTTTTTTTTTTTTTTTTTTTGGGGGGGGGGGGGGGGGGGGGGGGGGGTGTGTTGTTTTGTGTCTGAAGAAAGCTGTCTGCCTTGTATTGTTTTCCCTTTAACACTCTTCCTTGGTTAGATTTTTATTTTATTCTACTTTCATTTTTCTTTTCCTTATACACTCTTCAAATTTTTTTTTTTTGTTGTATGAAATTCAATTATTATCATTGTTTTTACAATCTCGACAGTCGACAGATATTTCCTAATTTTCATCTCTAAAGAGTGTTTCTGTCAGTTTAAGGTTCAGAAAACTGCATATATTTACCTCGTCGCCTCTAAGGGAGGGAAAATATGGATTTTTTAAAGCAAAGATAGACGAAATAAAAATTGAACTCCATGGCTTGTTGAGAATCGACTACTGAATGATGTCTTTGACATCATACTATGACAGACTTTTGCTTGATCTGGCCAGTGAATCATTTTTTTTCCACAGACGAAATAATAGTATTTTAGATAAAATAAAGGACATACGCCTTAAGTTCTTATTCAAGTTATTTTTTTTAACCCTGCAATGGTTCAAACAGAAGAGGATGAGAAGAAGAACTCGGGAACATTTTCCATGGTCATCCTGCAACCTATAAGGCCTGGAATACTCTACGGTTTTAACCACGAGGAAGGCTTTCGTGATCTCTTTGGTCGCGATATTGTTTCTACTTTGGTGCAGACAGGCAGAACAGCGGTTTGTACACACAGCGGCGTCAGCCATGACCTGTCCCACCGGCAGATTGCTTTTCCTTGTCTGCCGTGACCATTATAGCAAGATCATCGGCACGTCTTTTTCTCGATTTGCTGCTGTCGATTTCTTTTTCGGCCCGTGAAACCCCATGATTGTGGGAAGGAAGGAGGCTGGAAACGAAGTATATTTTGAACCATCAATCTTGTATAGTTTATGAGTTGCTTTCTTTAAGTACCGGATTTCCTTTTGGTGGCAAGGGGGTGGGGGAGGCGGATATCTTAACAATGTCTTTATTGAAAGTTACTTAGTACTCTATGCAGTACAGGAATTTCATTATACGTTGAAAAAAAAAATCACAAAAAGTCATTTATTTCGACATTGTAAGGTTGTAAAGAATGATTTTCCAGTTGACCAGTCGTAAATAAGTGTCATTTTTCATATCTTTTAGTTTTCACGTTTTTTTTTAAAATTCGCATTTCCCATTTTACATGGAAAAACTATCAACGATCTTAAAGGGCCGATGTTCTTGAAACCTCTGTACATTGTAAATCTCCTTTATCGATTCCTGTTTAAAGAAGAGGGAGCGTGGAGACTTATGTGGAGACTTTGATGGTATTCAGGTCGTATAAGGACTCGGTAGATAACCACAACACCAAGAGGGGTTTCTTTACCAATTCAAAATAAAAATTGACAAAATAAATAAAAAATCAACCAAAACCAAATATTCCGACCTTTTAAGCTGTTGTTTTATAGCATGGCCACAGCACTACGCGGAATCTTCCACTGATTTTTATGCAGTTTTCATAAACGAGACGGGTTAAGAGTCTGTCCATAATTTGAACATAAAAGTCACACGGGTGAAGAGGCGACTTTTATGGCTGGGGCCAGACGTCTCTGTTGACTTGCGCAGCTCTGCCTGTTGTGGCCAGCAGTTGTAAAAAAAAAAAAAAGATGGAAACTGGCTGTCCGCCGGCGCTGCTGCTGTCACCGAGTCTTGTGATTGGCACAGCTGCTGCTGCTGCTGCGGTGTGCTGTAATCGTGTCAACGATTGTTCATAAACTTTGAAGCAGATCAATAATATTGTTGCTGGGTTGTTTTTTTTTCAATCAACCCCCACCCCACCCCTTTTAAGAAAAATGTGCATCATTATTTTTAAATTATTTTTATTTTAAATAATGTGCGTGTTTTCATATATGTTTTTTTTTAATTACGCGATCAGCAATAGGGTTTATTCGGAGTTTCTTTGGCTTCACCCAAATAGATATTATGATGTACGATTATCTCCTGGTATTTATTGATGAAAGAATAGCATTTATTTATCTGCATAAGTATGCTTTGTGGTTTTTACACAGATGTCATTTTCATTTTCTATCATAGTCTTCGATTAGGGGAAATCGGCTTCAGTTTATAAAAATATACAAGGATGTGAAATATGCAAACAAATCTTTATTATTATTTTTTCACGAATCAATCCTAAAAAGAACCGTGGGTGGGGTAACCGACTATGGGTTCTTGTCTATTCAGCTCTACTATGTCTTCTCTTGCCTCAGCTCACCTTGCCGAGGACAGTCCAGACCATTCTGATCAAACCACCAACCTGAACTTTACCTGATAAACACTTTCACACTCAACTACTTCACACACACACACACACACATTTAGGGTCATTTCCTGAGTCCTGGTCCGGGTCGATAAGGACAATCTCGTGCCAGTACCGAGGGTAGCTGGAGTTACTGTACTTGCCCAAGATCGTGTAACGTTATTCAAATCTGGTGTTGACAAATCCATCCCGCTGTATAAATGTCACTCGAGTTGGGAGAGCCCGATCTGAACTTTCTCAGTGACTTCATCTTTCGCTCTTTCTCTCTGTCTTTCTCGATCTAGCTCTAGCTCTCCTTCGGTCGTCTCCCCTTTAATCTTTTTTTTCTCCCTCCACCCTCGTCTAACACGTGGTAGAATGTTTTTTTTTTTTCTTTGGTGCGTGTAAGACCCTTGTGTGTGTGGCGGGGGTGGGTTAAAATCTCCTAGAGTATGTTCAAGTCTCTACCTAACCTCTTGGGTTTTTTTTTTTCCTTCTTTTAATTTGCATGGCGAAATGCTTAAATATATTTCCTATTAACATTTATTTGATACTTTATAATGAGAATCTGACGTATATGAAGTAGATTATCATTTTTTTACGGTTTTACTTGATTTTTCATTAAAAAAAAAAGTAAATTGGTGAACAAGCGTTTACTCTCATTTTGTCCCTGCTCTTCACTGACTCCTGCAAATCATGGCCCAAAACAAGATATATTGTGGTATTTGCGTGACACCCCGTTCAAGATAAAGCCCCTGCACACGTTTTAAATGGTCTTATCTGTTGGCTTTCAAGTTTCATACCTTCCCTCAGCTTCTTCAACCTTACTGACAGCGCTGTCACACATATGCAGCGAGTTACACACAAGCGAATGCCAAACACTTCTTAGAGGTGGTTCACACGTGCATTCGGTGCCATTCAGTGCAAAAATGGTCGTATTTTTTGTGGGGAGGAGGTTAGATTGTACAGCTTACTGCCTGACGTCACTTCCGCCGATTGTTCCGGACCCGTCAAATCAGCAATGTTGGAGCCCGCATAATCGCTTTGCTACCGTCCATAGTTTACGCTGATGCGCAAAGAAGAATGATGCTCATATTTTCATTGCTCTTTTTTTAGCCAGTTCGTTTCCGCCCATTTTTTTTTTTTTTTTTGTTTTTTGTTTTTCACCACCGCGCGTTCGCTTCGGGCTGCTTCCTTTATAATAAATCAAGGCAGACGGTGGCCTCATGACGCGATGCGGTAAAAAGTTTAGTCCGTCCTCAGAATGTGTCGTGGCTGGTGAGTGCGGTTTGAAGGCCCTGTAAATAGGAAGAGGTTTGTCGAACCCTGCCAGTAAGCAATGGCGTCAAAATAGCTGCTTGTGTCAGTGGGTGCGCGGACAATACGAAATAAGGTTAAAAAACAGAAACGAAGAGAGGAAGGACAGAAGGGAGTGTAGAAAAGAGGAGGGGGAGGAAGAGAAGAAGGAGTCAGAAGAATAGGAACAAGAACAAGAACATGAAAAAGAACAAGAAGAAGAAGAGCGCAAGCCGCACGATGGCCAACATCTTTATTGTTTCCCGCGCGAAATGTCACGCTTGAGGGGTATGTTTTGTACTGCCATGTCTGAAGAGCGTGAAGGAGCGAAGATCTGGAGCCAACATGGGGGCCACGCTTATATCCGCCCTTTGGTGGCTTCGATTTTGGTGATTGCCCTTCAATTTGTACAAGCTTACCCCACGATTCACCTTCTGCAATGTCTAGGGGTGGTGTCGTAAGAAACTCAACATGTGAGCTCATCGTCTACACGCTGTTTTTCTCCCAGGTGCGATTCGAGTTTTCCCACAAGGAATTTTTTTTTCACTCGAATCTGAAATGAGACCAGAAGATTTTAACAAAAATTTCGTTTATTTATTAATTTATTTTTTTTTTTTTACGGGTGGAATAAACACTTACCTATGGGTTAATAGTCGACAAAATTAATTTGAACGACGCAACAGATACAGAGCGTCACTTGTAATAACAACCTTAATTTTTATGCAGTTATTTCATTTTTCTTTCTAAACCATCTGCCCGGTTCATTTTTTGCTCTCGACTATCTGGCCTTCCTGGCAAACGATTCAACCGACGGCTCATCCGTCAACACCCAGCCCCAAGACACATAAACCATCGAAACGTGCATGAGCTCTGTAAAACCACGCACTCCCGACGACGCCAACGATGCGCAGAAGAACCATTCCCGAAGAGTCCTGGACACGATGAACCGGCCGGTCTCCCGACTTCTCGGCTCGTCTGCCACTCTTTGATTATTTCCCTTTGTCAGTGACGTCCGAGAGAATGGGGAATCCCCGGACCTTCTCTGTGGTCGCTCCTGCCGACTTGGTGACAGAATCGCTGGCAACTTTCAGCAATCCAAATAGCGATGTGGAGGAGGAAAAAGAAAAGAGAAGAAAAAGAAAAATTAGCTCTGACTGCTCGTGAGCAGATATCCCGAAGAATAATACATCATTATGACAGTTTGATGAGTTACGGGGCGGAATAGTATTTGTTATCATTCGGCAGAAAACGCGTGCCACACACACGACGACTCGGGAGAAACCGATAAACCGGTTTGGAAGAGTCATCAAACGGATTTTTCGTTCATTCGTTGACAAGCAGATTTCAACGATCCTGGTTCGCCATCGTCGAGTTTGTCAAAAAATAGCGCAGAGTATAGAGGGAGAAGGAGATTGTTTATTGGGTTCAGGGGCAGCATTGGCTTTGAAAATTGTCGCAGAGACTGTATAGCAAAGACAGATTTTCCAGAGTTTTCAAAGTTTGGTAGGAAAACCAAGAATGATGATGATTGCCAAAGGGCCATCTCCGAAACACTGAGGGTCAACTTACAACATTTCCTCACTTTTTCTCTCTTTATTTTTTAAAGCGGAAAAAAGCAGCAACTGAAAAGAATCACCCTTACATACTCAGATTTACCTGCAAGTGGATTGAACCATTGTTCGTTTAATTTTATAGAATCATTTAGGAAAAGATGTTGACGATTATTACATCAAGTGTACTCAAATCTCTAAAATGCACTTCTTATCATTGTCCGATTTTCGGGAAATTCCTCACACTTTTGGCTCTACCGCACCATTCTCTCCTGCCGCCGGTAAAATTTTATCGGAGATAACTAAACAAAGGGCAAATAATCGCGTGATTTCTCGGTCTCCGCTGGAAGTCGCCCATCGTTTACAGTCTACTCAGAGAGATTCCGGGCCGCAACCCAGGTTAAATATTGCAGCTGATAAGATGAAGTGGAGGAGAAACGCTGTTCGGTCTTTGTGTCTCCACGGTCCGATGTCGAGCGTGTACATGGGTACTGGCTAGATTTAGTAACGAGTAATTTTGAGCTATTGAGTCTAGATATTGAACTTTGGCTTTAGTTGATGATAACTTTGATCTCTTTGAAAAAGTTATAACTCAATAGCCTTTGTGAATTTAATTAAGACGTGGCTGTATTTTTCTTTCGTTGGCATCTACTACGACTTGCAAAACTGAAGGAACAGAAAAAGAAATATGATGCGTTGTCAATTTCACTAGGTTTTCTCCCTATGAAAGCTCATCATGCATCTTACACGTCGTTTTGATAAAGGGGTTTTAAGGAAAAGAAAAAAAAAACACCGCAGCACTAGGAAAACAAATAGTTTGGAATTGTAAACAAGAGAAAATGTAAAGAAAAAAGGGACCTAGATAGAGAGATAACACCAGAACCAGGAAAAAAACCGAGCTAGGTCTGGGGGATGTAAACATTGCTGAAGGGGGCAACATTGGTGCTGAGGGAATTGGAAAACACTGCAAGTAAAAGAAGAGAATGAGTAAATGATGGAGACAACAAGAGATAGAGAGATAGAGAGATAGAGACAGAGAGTTAGAGATAGAGACAGAGAGAGAGAGAGAGAGAGAGAGTTAGAGACATAGAAAGAGAGAGACAGAGAGACAGACAGACAGAGAGATAGAGAGAGGTCTCGGAATAGACCGAGAGAGTTCCGGCCATTTCCAGGCAGGCGTCCGGGTGAAAGGAAGCGGAAACTTGAATATTAATTCCTGGTCGTGGCCGGCACGGTACAGCTCTCACTGCTGCTGCTGCTGCTGCTGGCGGAGGCAGAGCCCCGTAGATAATTATTGATTGGATTGCTCCACAGCGTCGATAATACTGGAATACTGGCTCCTGGGGGGTGGGGGAGTGCACGGTGGAGGAAGGAAAGGAGGAAATGAGGAAGACATAAAAGTTTTTTTGGGGAGAGAGAGAGAGAGAGAGAGAGAGAGAGAGAGAGAGAGAGTGAGAGAAAGAGGGAGTGAGAGAGAGAGACTATCCACAGCAAGGAGAAAATACTGTCGATGTTGAAGATTTGAGAGGTTTATGTAATGATTGGTGAAGACTTATTGTGTTAACAAACGTGACGCTTTATTCTGTTATTTCCTCAGAATGCTCTTTTCATGCCCCGATTTTTCTGACAGTTTACCTGCAAAGTGCACTCCGATCAGCAATTCACTGTTAATATTACATCGATGCATCTTTTATTTTATTTTTTTAAACGTTAAAGATATTTTTTACTTCTTAACCTGGGTTGATTTTAATATGCTTCCTGAAATTACCCATCCCCGTATCTAAATTCTCTTAACACTTTTGTTAATGCAATCTTTAACAGCACCTGTCATTTTCTTTTCTACTGATTTATTTAGAATCCGCTAACTAGCCAATTTTTTTTTACTCAGAGGCCGCGGTCAGCACCTGTTCAATTAATGGAATACACAAAGTCCTCCGCCTTTTACAATTTCCTTGAACCGTTTAACCAGAGAGCTAGACAAACTTGTGGGCTGAGAGCACGGTATAACTTTATCAGCGATTTCGACGAACTTCCCTTTCTTTCTTTCTTTTCGTCCAATCTTCTCCCTCTTTCTTTCTCTTTCTCTCGCTATTCCCTATTCTCTCCTCTTTCATTCTTCCTCCCCCGTCTCTGTTTTCAAGCCGCTAGCTCTCTAAAGAACGCCAGCCCAAGGAGCTTATCAGGCCGGCTTGTAAATGGCTCTCTGTGTTTGCCCAGATAACCAATCGCGGTGCTGGTGCGGTACGATAGAGGACGATTCTCGAGGATAGCCGCTACAGGCTGTTAAGTAGAGGATCATATCACTGGGTAGAGGGGAGCGCGGGTGAAAGGAAAGAAGAAGAGGAAGAAGGAGAAGGAGAAGAAGAAGAAGAAGAAGAAGAAGAAGAAGAAGAAGAAGAAGAAGAAGAAGAAGAAGAAGAAGAAGAAGAAGAAAACAGTGAAGTATTGAAACGGAAAATGAAACATGAAGATGAAAACAACTCATTCTTCGCAAAGTACCGCAACGTTGGAAGGACTGACAACGAAAAGAAAAAAAAAGAAGAATAGCACGCACTGTTACGAGCGACCACAAACGCAAGGATTAGTAATTGTTATGAAACACTAGCGTCGCCGCTCTGTCTTACCTGTCGCCAACCTTAAACCTGGAACTCAGTGCAACTCCGTAAGCCTTTTACTTTCGTATTTTGACCCTTGGCTACATCCTACGGTCAATTTGCCCCAGAGCTTTTTTGAATATTGGCTTATTGTCGGATAAGACGAATGTGACGTCATCGACAGGGCGTTTACGCGGGTATAACTAGCCTTCCCACAGACGCTGACAAAACTAGATGCACAGTATTACGATAGTATAGACTCTGTTTCTCCGCAAAGTTTGTGGAATTCAGGCCCCCCGAACCTTCGGGCATGCAGTCAACCAGACCAGCCAGTAAGCGAGCGCCAGACGAAGGGGTCTGAGGGGCAATTGACCGTGGCGTGCCGGCTCCACACTCGGCCTAGCCGGGCAGTAATCCCGTCTGGCCGCGGCTGCTGATGCTGCTAGTCCGACATGTCGTCGACCCGCAGGGCCAGCCATTCAGGCACCAGGCAGAAAGGACAGCGGAATTGGACAAGCCGGGAATTACCACCACCTCAGCCGGACTGGGTCGGGCTGGACGAGAATAGATGGTATAAGACACGAGGTAAACTTAAAGTACAGTCATCTACAGGAACCAAGTAGATCTAAAAAACGAAACATTAAAAATCACGGCTTTGTAGTTTAACGTGGACTGACCCAGTCAGAGTTTGTGTTGCAAAGGAAGCTTATGGCGAGAGGACAATTTGATGACGTCACAGGGCAAGGACGTTAAGGTGTACACGTAAGCCCTTTACAAATTATTACAATCATTTCCTCTGGTTCAATCTGCCAAAGCAGGTCTAACGGTGACAGGGTGAAGATTTATTCATCCAAGCATCGGTTGCAATGCTGGGGAATTCATCACGTTATTTCAACATCGTAGCTTTTTAATGTAATAGGGACATCTTATTTGCATTTTGCCCTTTTCGAACTCAAAACAATCCCTTACTAACTCAAGGGCAATGCTTAACTTCATATCTCTCTCTCTCTCTCTCTCTCTCTCTCTCTCTCTCTCTCTCTCTCTCTCTCTCTCTCTCTCTCTCTCTCTCTCTCTCTCTCTCTCTCTCTCTCTCTCTCTCTCTCTCTCTCTCTCTCTCTCTCTCTCTCTCTCTCTCTCTCTCTCTCTCTGTCTCACCCTCCCGGGGTCAGTGGCTAGCAGCGGTCCAGTATTTACCGTAATTATTATTATGTCTGCGACAACAACAGCGCGACCGACTGGGCGGCGCCGGTCAGCCCGCTGACCCGTACCCCGCCCTACGGTCCAGTTGGTTGCGCGCGCACATATAGCCGCAATCCTGTAGACCTAGCGTCATTCTGGTGCTCGATATATACAACCGTTTGTAACCCTCGCCCCACTCCCTCCCTAGTTCTTACTGTTATTGCTTGTCTTGTGTGTTGTGCAGCTAAACCGCTTATACTGCTGTTGGTTTTTGACTGTTTTCAAAAAAACATTGCGGCCAAGCATTGTGCTTAGGTGTTACAATAATGATACCATCATAAATTATGTGGATGAATATGTTCCGATGATTCAACCATTATAGTCGGCGTGGTTATTCTCGATAAGCAGAAAAAAAAAATCATACAGGACCGGTGCTGGTTTTCTTTCGATTCTCTTTGTAATATTTTGCTCAATTGTTATTGTGCATGCTCCTGTATCTTCTTCCACTAGTTTTTTCCTGATCAGCACTCTATATGCACCATCGCCACCAATTGTCTTTTCGAACATCATGCAGACAATGAAAGAATAATAATATATCAGAGAAGCTCTTGTTAAGAGCTGCAACCTCATGAGTCTTCACCAGCCCTAACCATAAAGACAGAAACACAAATATTTTCAGCATTCATAAGGACGCCATGCTTTCATTAACGAACTACGTAGTCCTAAATCATGCTATGCGCATCTGAAAATGTCAGACCTCATTATAGGTGTATGCACATTTCGAGGTATAAAACTACTCCAAGTTAAGGTATCTGTTGTCTTCACCTATCTTTACCACTCCCGACGTACCTCACTGCATTTGTCATGCACAATACTTCGCATTCAGAATCATACCTGTTCTTTTCACCTTTGCCTTTTTATTTCGTACTTCAGTGATTACAGATCACAATAAAGCGTCATTTGCCAGCAGTTTATCAATGGACGCACAGGGCTTGGAGCTGCCGAAGAAAGGCTAACCCAGCGGGCGCCCCTTGTCCGGCCTTGCGCGCCCCTTGGACAATGCGGAATTAATGCCCTCGGTGGGCAGGGCAGCTCCGTGGACCTTGACAATGTGGCTAATGGGCCTAGCTCTTTTCAAGAGACGCCCAGCGATGGGTGATTAGTCAGGCCACAGCAGCTCTATGGGAAGGATGGGGAAACTCGGCAAGCCGTAACTCCGGACAATATCCCAAAGAAAATGTTTACCACTTGGTAGTAGCGGCATTATTTCCGCGGCAATGGGCTACCGTCCGCTGGTCTCGCTCTAACTTTACTGGCACTGAAAGCAAGATGAGTTTGAGGGGGGAGACTGCATCGCTTGCCGTCCGGCCGAACGCGCGCCACGCCAGTTCCTGCAGATCCTGAAAAACTTTCTTTTGTCTGACAACTCGAGATATACCCTTGAGGCTTGCCGCTGTGTACCACTCCGGTGGAGAGATGTACGGAAGTGTTCAGGAACCTTGAGTATCGCTCCAGGCTTACAGCATGGCGTTTGCGTTGCCCGTGCATGCCAAACACAGCCTAATTTAATTGTTGGAGTTTCATACGGGATGATCGCCGTGTGCCAGACCACACGGCTTTGGCGATTTGCTTGGCCATTAGGTTTCTGTCTCAATTCCGAGGCGTTGCGTTGAGAAGTCTCGTGTATAGCTGCGGATCTGGCCAAGTCGTGCCAAGTTGGATCGCCGACGTCAGTCCTGTGAATAAACTGACAAGAGATGACAAGAGACAGGGGAAGCTAATTATAAAATGAGACCGTGGTCATTTCACACATAAATGCTCATGAATCTGGGCGTAGGGATTTTCTTACACGAGTTCCTCTCAGATGCATAAGGGGTTTGTTGTGAGATGAAACAGCTGGGCACTTTTCCCCCGCCTGTATTCTGCTGTATATCAAACGCTGCAAAAATATCCTTTAGACCTTCAAAGTTCAAAGAAACAGAAAGATCTAGTCACAGAAGCACGCGTGATATTTACAGTTGTGATAAATACGCGGGAAGGGCATGGACATCAAAACTGTATGTAATATTTGCTTTATTAAAGATAAAAAAAAGTTATACAGAATGGAGTCAAATGACTGTCTCGGATTTCCACTCATTCCCCGAGCCAGTTGTCCAATTCTATCTCAGAACTTCCTTTCTCCCCGGTTCCAATCCGTAATAACAGAACCTTCGCCAGGGATATGCAAGGATTAGCAAAGTTAAATCTCTCACCCTCAAGTTGGTGGAACATGAAAGCTAGAAGAATTGGAAAATTTTCCTGCTATCCAGTCTGGCGCCTGTCTCGTAATTCCGACCTTACTTGTGCGGTGAATGGAGCATCCTGTGTACCTCTTTCTTCAACGCTTTCTAAAACCGTCCAAATTAACCGTTTCAGGTAAGGCTTTACCGCGAGTCGTTGTTTATCTTTGATAATGATAAACTCCCCGTGATTTAATTTTATGTAGAATTGTGCATCGAGATAAAACTCCAAATAAACAGTAATTTTTTCTTTCTTTTTATCAATTTTCATTTGATCTTTCGTCCGTTCTTTTAATCTTGTGTATCTGAATTGAAAACCAGTCGGGGCATATTATGTAGATTATCGTTGTATTTATGCACCTGTTCTTCTTTTCTCTTCCCCCCCACTTTCTTTTTTTCATTTACGTATTCGACTCTTCTCACTATAATCCTTTCATTTTTATTGAATATGAGTTTTAACATTATGAATAGGAAAAATCCAAATCCCAACGGGAGTAAAAAAAAAAAAAGCCACTTAAAAAAAAATAAAAAAAAATAAAAGACATTCGTAAGCAATTGAATTGCCGCACTATTTTAGTCCTCTATAAACACATACATGGACAGAAAGCGGAGCCCTAAGTAGAGGTCTAGCCGTCCTGGGTTGTTTTTACTGTTTTCGCCTTCTCAAGCTGTGCGGCGCACATGGCCGGTCTGGTAGCCTGAGACCAGGTTCTGCTCACACGGTGAAACGAGGGCTTGGACGCTTCTGTCGTTTATACCAATTATCTTGATCTTCATGGGAAGAAAACTAAAATTAAAAAAGAAAAAAAAAAAGGACCCTGGTTTATGGGTGGGTTCCAACCCCCCCCCCCCGCATGCAGGGTCTAATTCAATTCGTTCTTTATCAAGTATGTGTGTGTGTGTGAGAGAGAGAGAGAGAGAGAGAGAGAGAGAGAGAGAGAGAGAGAGAGAGAGAGAGAGAGAGATAGGGAGATAGAAAAAAAAAAGGGAGAAGGTGTATTTCGGCTTTGCAAATATATTTATTACTATACGATATCTCAAGAAAAATTGCAAACAAAATCTATAACGATGTCCTATAAGTTCTCATTTTATTTACGCCCCTCATCCCTTCCCCCTCCCTATTTGTGATATTGAGTGCAACCCAACCTTCTAACCCCACCCCCACCCCCCTCTCCCCTTAAAAAAAACAAAAAACAAACCACTGCTCAGCCTTACCGAGCGGGTCGGTAAAAATAATTCACAGTAAAACAGGAAGACAAAGAATGTAGGAAAACAAAGGACTAATGAAGCTAAGAAGAAATGCCTACATTCACGAACAGTTACTACCTGCCCTCTCTTCGCATATCGTTGCCCTCATTAGAATTCCTAACTTATTACTTTCCCTCTGTGATAAGTTTATCCGAAAGTCAGAAGGGAGCAGTCTGTCCCTCCCAATTCTTTCTTTAGTGTTTTTGTTTGTTTATGTTTTTGCTCCCTTGTGCATGTGGCTGTTCTCATTACGATGCCTGATACATACCATAGACTCGTTGTTTTCAAAATGATGGTAGATCTGTTACCGCCGCGGTGGTTCTTGCTGTCATTGATGCAATGGTTTTAGCTTCTATGTCGTTGTTGTCGTCGTTGCAAATGTTTTGGGGTTTTTTTGTTTTTTTTTTTGTTATTGTTTTTTTTTTAATTAACTACCAAAGTTCTTACTTAGTCCAAGTAGATTAGAAAAACCTTTTTTTCACATAAAGGTAACTTAATATATAAGAATTATCATCCAGAATCTCAAAAGAAATTAAATTAAAAAAAAAAAAGAAAAGTAACAGGAACTTATGCAGTTTTTCCCACCTAACTTTTCTTGGAAATTCCCAAAATAGTTTAAAACTTGAGATTGCTAAGGCGAAAATTGCAAAATGATTTTTCTGTGTTAGACTTATGGAGTCTCATCAACGTACAAAAAAATAAAAACAAAAAAAAAAACATACTTTCATTTCTGCGCATCAAGCAGAGAGAATTTGCAAAGTGTGACAGTCCGCAGACACCCGCACTGAAAGCAATGAATTTTCATGAATGGTCTTGTCCTAACAACGATTTAGACCCACCATGTGTCTATCATCGCTTCCCTTTTCCCTCTCTTGCTGCATGGGGAGAGCTTAGAAGAAGGCGTAGACACTCTGATGGTCTGTGCCAAGTCTGGAAGCGAGGCTTGGAGCCATGGACAGTAAAACACCTAAGTCGATACATTTATGAAGGCTACCTGCCTGTTTAATTTGCTCAACCGTTCGTTGAACTCTGTGCTGAGTTTAAGAAAAAAAAATACTCGAACATACATCATCATCTTTCTTCACTGTTTCAGAATGTACCGGCTCCATCCTCTATTCACCGAGTAACCCCTTGGAAACTTCCAAGATAGCCCGGCCAGTAGTTAAACAAAGTGCAAATTAATTTGATTTGTTTATCGCCAGCCTGGAGGAGTTAATGAGACTCCGAGGGGGAGGGAGTGGAGATATGCTTACGCCAAACCTCTCGATAAATGCGGAGGGGAAAAAAAAATAGGAAAAGAATCGCGAAGAACAAGGCAGCCTCCCCAGAAAATTTTTTTGAAGAAAGTTTACAAGTTTGTAAAGCGTCGGAAGTCAAGTTAGCCCCAGATGTGTTGCATCTCCCCAATGTAAACTTTCTCTCTTCGCGATTTGCCAGTTTTTCCATCGCGGCTCCCGGCTCTTCGCGAGATGATATCCTGCCAGTCTGCCCTGGACCGTCGTGTCGCCGGAGTCTGGTCGGCTCTGGCTGTAGCGTGCGGGGCAAATCCTCCACATCTAGAACCATGTTCTGTTTGAAAGGAAGACCGGAGAAAAGTGGCAAGTTCACCTTCCCTGCTTACAGTTTACACGAGTCGGCCGGGAGACGGAGCTACAAGATACATTGAGTTTATACAACGCCCTGTCTGCACTGGGCCAGGAGGGAAAGACTGTCTAGTTGACTTGCTGCTGCAGCCGATGGTTCTCAAATTGTGAAGTCTGGCTTGGTAGAATTGTCACGTTAGCGCTATTTTACCTGTTCCTCCCAGTTGCCACAGGCAGTGAACAATGCGCTTTTCCTTGCGACTAAATATTTAGGGTCGTTAAATCGTGCTCATACGTGAAGAACAGTTTTTGCAAAAGCATTCTTGAAAGGCTCTTGGATCATACTTCCTTGGTTGAAGACATATTAAGATCAAGTTATATCATTTTTACTTTTAGGACAACTAATTTGATGAATGCTTCTCACGAAGTCAATCTTCTAACACATGAATACTTGGATAGTTTGAAGCTTCACTTAGCATGACAGCATCATCTCAGAGTACAGAGCAATTTCGATCCGTTTTTAAAAACAGGAAATAACTACAAAAGGAGAAAACCATCCCAAACATTGGGTAATGTGTGGATGATCATAACTTTTATCCGTCAATGCAGACCAGACATCTTTCTTTCTTTCTTGCACTCGAGCACCAATCCATGGAACTACAGAGACGCTCACTCTTTACGAGGAAAAAAAAAACAGGACAAAAATTGTTCTTAGATTTTTGCAGGGCGAAAATAGACCGCAGAGCTACGTGTAGTAAGTCTACGATGGCACGATTCTATCTAAAGTAAATGTAAGCCAAAGGTAAGATAAAACTGTGGGTAGTAAAGTAAACAAAATAACAGCAATGGCGGCCCCGTTGGTCAAGCTTCCTTAAGTGTTGGAAAATAAATAATGTGCTGCTTCTCCAACTCTCTGTCTGTACCTGCACCTTAAATATACCGAGTAGTTAAGGGCTGGTTCCTGAACTCTTGGCATGTGAACAGCTTGCTGAGTTCAGATCTGTAGGTAGTCTATAGTAAAGGGGGAAAAGATGTGTGTGTGTGGTTTGGGGGGTAATACAGTTTCAGCCATTGTGGTTTTTTTTTTTTTTTTTGAAAAATTAATGGAGCACCACAAAGAAACCATAAGAATTTTAAACTGCTGTTTTCTAGATCTACCTACAATGTAAAGAAAAACAGCTAACTAGATCGTCCTATAAAGCCGATCATTGTTTATTAATAACAAACATATTGAATTGAATGGAAAATGGCATAACAACACTCGAATGAAAAAGTTCATCCATACTGTGATGGGGGAAATCGGAATATTATACTTTCTTCATTTCAGATCTACCCTCTTAGACTTTCCTGAATAATACAGGAGGAAAAAGTTATTGATGAAAATTTTATAACATTGAATTCATAAAAGAAAAGAAAGAAACGAAGAGTCGCATAAATCAAAATTTTTTATAGCGTTCAAATTTGCTTTCTCCATGGCTGTCACTGTACATTTTGTTTATTTTTTTTTCCATTTGAGTCACCGGAATAATCATAGCAGTGTTAATTAACCGAGCATTAATATTTATAACGATCATCTCGCTTATCTCGCGATCCTACTGAAATTTGAGGCAAATTGAAAAATAACTGTACGCTAGTTTCACCGTCGGTTCGGAAAATATCAGTGAGTATCGGAATTAAGGGGTGAGTAATTTGACACCCGATTGTGTTTATAGGCAATTTTCGAAAAAAAGGGTTCAGGTATTTGTGTATAATTAACTTGATAAACAGGTCACGCGATTTGATGCAACCACGACGGCTTATATCAAAGGTCAGAAGTCAGACAACTTGTTAAAATTTGACGGATAGAAAGAATGAAATAAGTGAGTACGACCGATAAATAGATTGGTTTGAAGACTGGTAAATAAGCAGACCATTTAGTTCCGATAGCTTGAGAGAGAGAGAGAGAGAGAGAGAGAGAGAGAGAGAGAGAGAGAGAGAGAGAGAGAGAGAAAGAGAGAGAGACATGCATGCAGTTGTAGGAATAAGGTGTGTCGATCGTTAAGGTATGAACACAATGCCTTCGCAAAATTTATTCTAGGGTTAAAGAGATGCGCAGTTGGAAGAAATATGTTAAGAGTATTATGGGGACAAGTTAGAGAGTTTAAGGGATAAATTCAGACTCACATAACAATCCGGCTCACGGAATTATCCAGTTTGAAGAAAGCCAATTGTGAGCATGAAAGCAAGAGTCACATGCAGAGAAAATCGAGTGGATAAAGCGAAAGTAAAGGCGAGTCCAACGGAATTATTCAAAAAAGAGGGCCCTGAGAGAGCATTTCATGCGAAACCTAAGCCTTGAAATTTTATTTCAAATAATAATAATAACATAAATGAATTTTACAAAAAAAAAAAAAAAACGATTTCCTATTAAAATTTACGAGATGTAAACCCGAGAGGTTAGCGGAGGTCGAGAGGCGCCTGGGTAAGGGAGGGTAGAGCTCACTCTGAATGGAAAACAAACAGGCGGACGGCCAGGAAAAGCGCCGCGGAAGCATCGCTGGCGCCGGAGCCGACGAGTTTAACCCGTTCTAATGAGCTCACTCGCGGATCTAAATAGACTAGACTAGATCTACTAGACAGACAGTTCACCGTGAGTAGCGGGGAGCTAGTAGATCTAGCCAGGGCTGTGTAGGTGGGGGCGGTGGGGCTTGGAGAGAAAGGTGGAATAGGCGAGTCAGTGATAGATAAGAGAATCGGGCAACGGGGAGGGGGGGGGGGGGAGAGAGAGAGAGAGAGAGAGAGAGAGAGAGAGAGAGAGAGAGAGAGAGAGAGAGAGAGAGGGAAATAAAGGAGAGAGATTGAGAGAGAGAGAGAGAGAGAAATAAAGGAGAGAGATTGAGAGTGTCAGAGAAAGATAAAGAAGCAGAGAAAGGGAGAAGTTTTACGCAGTAATTTTGAAGAAGAATGGCAGATGAAATGGCTTGGATAGCTGAAATACCTCACAAATTGGTTGGTATAAACGCTGTTTAATGCGAGGGAGAGAGAGAGAGAGAGAGAGAGAGAGAGAGAGAGAGAGAGAGAGAGAGAGAGAGCGGATATCGCTTCAAGGTGAATTGCTTTACATGTTAATTTTATATAAATGTCCAACTTTTTTTCCTTTCAGAAAAATTTCAATACATAGAATTTATTAAGTTCGTTCCATTGTTTTAGATCTCGAGCATCCTTCGCTTTCGTTTTATCTCCAGATAGAATCAATCTTCCTCTCTCTCTCTCTCTCTCTCTCTCTCTCTCTCTCTCTCTCTCTCTCTCTCTCTCTCTCTCTCTCTCTCTCTCTCTCTCTCTCTCTCTCTCTCTCTCTCTCTCTCTCTCTCTCTCTCTCTCTCTCTCTCTCTCTCTCTCTCTCTCTCTCTCTCTCTCTCTCTGTGTCTCTCTCTTTCTCTCTCTGCCTCTCTCTCTCTATCTCTCTCTCTGCCTCTCTTCCTGGGCTTCTTTATCTCCTAAATCCCATTCATTATGTTCATGTTAAGGCTTTGGAAAAAAGGAAGTTATCTCCACATTCGAAAGTGTTATTTCCTAAATGTACGTTTCCAGTAAGTCTTGCTTTGTCATGTTAACCCTCGGAGAAGGGTTTAACTCTTTGTATGTTTTGAATTTGTACCTAAATAAACCAACAAAAACAAAACAAAAAACTATGGGCATGATTAAAGTTTAAAATGTTGGTTAATATCCCCCTCTCCCCCCCCCCCCAAAAAAAAAACCTCCGTGTTGAATTTTGGGA